>JAUJEN010000394.1:0-50868 GCA_030448925.1 Citrus cavaleriei | reverse complement strand
TCGGTATTACTTCGTTCAATTACGTATTACTAAGGTTAATCCATTCATAACCTTTCTACCTGCAACACCTCGTTTTTGGCCATTTTCGCTGGGGTATTTGGGACTTCCGACCTTGGTAGCTTATTTTGGCTGTGCCTGGGATGATATTTTTTTTGCTGCAGGCGCTACGCAAAGTCTGTCCCCATTCACGGTCTTTGGGCAGTTAACCCGCCCCCGCAAAGCATAGCCACCGTTTTTGGCCATATTTCATTTAGAGGTTTTTTGGGACGCCGACCTGAGTGCTTATTTTGGTAGCGGCTGGCCAGGAGCCTGGCCACAGCACGGGCGCTACAAGTCTTCGCCCCATTCGATCCGGCGGACCAAGTTAAACCTCCCCCACCAAAGTATTGCCACCCGTTTTTCGCCATTTTTCGCTTCAGAGGCTTTTTTGGGGCGACCTTGGTGCCGCCTTATTTTTGAAGCGCGGCTGTGTCCCATGACTATTTTTAACACCGGAGGCACTATAAGAAATCTCGCCCCATTCGAGAGTCCGGCTGACGACGTTAGCCGCCCCCACCAGGCTTATGGCTTCCGTTTTGCCATTTTTCCTTTGAGGGTTTTTGGAGCGTCGGCGTTGGCGGTTATTTTTGGTGAGGCATTACCGGGATGATATTTGACACAGGAGGCGCTCGTAAATTCCGCCCGACCGGTCGGCGGACCCGGTTAGCCCTTCGCAAAGGCTGCTTCCCGTTTTTGGCCATTTTTTGTGGGGGCTTTTGGGGCCTTGAACTAACCGGTGCTTATTTTGCGTGCATCTTGACTGTGCCGGGCAGCCACAACGCGGGCTGTAAGTCTCGCCGCATTACGAGTCGGCCGGACGAAGTTCGCCCTCCGCCACGAGCCTGTACCCGTTTTTTGCCATTTTTCGTTGGGGGCTTTTGGGGCGCCCGACCAGAAACCTTTTTACCCATATTGTGCTGCGGCTGTTGGCTCACAGAAGAGCCCTATAAGCTCTACGCCCATTCCGAGTCCGGCGAGACTGATTCGCCCGCCCACCAGCCCATAACCCACCCGTTTTTTGGCCATTTTTCTGCTGGGGGTTTTTGGGACGCCGACAACCAGGCGCTTATTTTGAGGCGGCTTTGTCCCGACCTATTTTGCGCAGGCGCTCTGTGTCTAACCCATTCCGAGAGTCCCGGCGGACGAACCCGCCGCCCCGCAAACTATAGTCCACCCGTTTTTATGCATTTTCGCTGGGCTTTTTGAGAAAGCCGTCGCGAGCACTTATTTTAGCGCGACATGCTTGTGATGCTGTTTTGGCGAGCAGGCGCTCACAAAATCTTGCCCATTCCTTGTCAGCGTCTGATTCTTCCCTGAGCTATAACCCACCGTTTTAGCCATTTTTCGTGAGGGTTATGGGGCGCCGACCTTGGTGCTTATTTTTTGAGCACAGCTGTTGCCGAAATTTCAGCCCCCTTTACCGGAGGGTGGCACCATAAAGTCTGCTTATTCAAGTCCGGCCGGACGATTTTCGCCTCCCCACCCCCCCCACCAAGCTGGCCACACGTTTTTTACTTAATTTTCCGCTGCAGGGCTTTTTGGAGCGCCGAACTTCGGTGCTTATTTTGAAGCGCGCGGCACGTGTCATGACCCTATTTTAACTTTCTGGCTTCGCAAAAGATATCTCCATTCCGAGTCCGGCGGACGGTTAACCGCCCCCCCACCAAGGCTATAGCCCCACCGTTTTTAGCCATTTTTCCTGGGGGTTTTGGAGTCGCCGACCTTAGGCACTGTTGGGCAGCTTTGTCGCGACCTGTTCTTTTACGGGCGCTTTCGCCGTAATGCCATACATTCCGAGTCCGTCGGACGAACTTATCCGCCCCATAAGGCGCTATATCCCTGCCGTTTTTGGCCATTTTTTCACATAGGGGTTTTGGGGCCGCCTTAAAGTCTTATTTTCGGGTGCGACTGTGCCTGGGATGATATTTTGCTTTGGAGGCCCTGCATAAAATCTCGCCCCATTCCGGGTCGTGAGACAGTTACGCCCGCCCCCAGCGAGCTATAGCCGCGTTTTTGCCCATTTTTTCTGCTGGGGTTTTGAGATGATGCCGACCGGTGCTTATTTGTCTTGTGGCGGCTGTGTCCGAGGCTATTTTAACTGCGGGCTTCGCAAAATCTCGCCCCCATTCGAGTCCGGCGGACGGTCCTTCTCCCCCTCACCAAGCTATAGCCACCCGTTTTCGCCCATTTTTCGCTGGCGCAGGGCGCCCGACGGCGTGCTTATTTTTGAGCCAGCGGCCTTTGACCTGGCCACCAACGCAGCGGGCGTATAAATCTCGCGGCCGAAGTCCGGTAATGATTCGCCGTCCCGCCACCAGGCTATAACCACCGTTTTGGCCATTTTTCGCTGGGGAGCTTTGAGGCTTCGACCGGGCACTTATTTTAGGCGGCGGCTGGCGACCGCGCTTAAATTCCAACTGCGGGCGCCGCGTCGCCCCATTAGTGCCCGGCGAGACGGTGCATCCCCGCCAAGGCATATCGCTTCATTTTTGGCCATTTTTCATTTGCGGGGTTTGGGAGGCGCCATTCATCAGGCGCTTATTTTTGGCCTTGGCTGTGCCGGGATGATGACTATTTTGGCACCGGAGAACTTCAGAAAGTGCTTCTTCGAGAGTCCGTCGGGCGAACTTCCACTTCCCCCAGCAGGCTATAGTCCACCCGTTTGTGTTTTCAGGGGCTTTGGGAAAGCGACCCGAACTTGCTTATTTACAGGCGGCTCTGCCAGCGGCCTTATTTTGAAACGCGGCTACCAAAGTCTCACCCATTCCGAAGTCCAGCGAACCGAGATTATCCCACACCCCGTGAGCGCTATAACCACCGTTTTGCCCATTTTTTCGCTGGGGATTTTTAGAGGCGACCTTCGTTGCCTATTTTTACAATAACGGCGGCTGCCGGGGCTATTTTTAGCACGGGCCTTCGCAAAGTCTCGCCATTCGAGTCGGCGGGCGAGATTCGCCCGCCGCCCCCACCAAAGCCTGCTCCCACCGTTTTGGCCATTTTCGCTGAAACTTTGGGAAAGCCGACCTTGAACTTATTTTCGCGGCTGGCAATCGCGGCCTGGTTTTGCTTTGCAGAGGCGCTTCGCAAAGAAATCGCCCCATTCCGTGTCCAGCGGCGAAGATTCGCCCACCCCCGCCAAAACTGTAACCCACCGTTTTTGTATTTTCGCTAGAGAGGTTTTGGGCATAAACGCCGGTGCTTATTTTTTGGCGCGGCTGTGCCGAGGCTTCCACGGCACCGGGCGCTGCGCGTCTGCGCTTATTCCGAAGTCAGCGGGCGAGACCGCCCACCCCCGCGAGCTACCGCCGTTTTTAGCCATTTTTCGCTGGGGGTTTTAGGGGCGCCGACCTTAGTGCTGGCCACAGGCGGCAGCATTGCCGAGCTGGCCACGGCTGCGGTATCGCAAAATCCTTATTCCGGAGTCCAGCGAGGCGAAGTTCGCCACCCACCAGGCTATAGCCACCCGTTTTAGCCATTTTCTTGAGGGCTTTGGGAAGCGACAACCCGGGCACTTATTTTTTGGCGATGGCTGGCGGCCGTGGCTAGTTTTAACTTACGGGCGCGCCGCAAAGTCTCACTCCCATTCCGTGTCCCGTGGACGGTTAACCCCCCATAAGGCCGCAACCCCACCCGTTTTTGTGCATTTTTTCGCGAGGGGTTTTCAAACGCCGGCGCCTTGGTGCTTATTTTTGGTAGCGGCTGTGCCCTTGACCCTATTTTAGCTTTGCAGAGGCGCTCTAGTCTCTCCCATTCCGAGTCCGTGAACGGTTAAACCCACCCCACCACCGTGGCTGCCAACCCCACCCGTTTTTAGCCATTTTTCCGCTGGGGGTTTTGGGGCCTTCCGACCTTGAGCGCTTATTTTTTAATGCGGCTGTCGCCCGGCCTATTTTGGCACCAGGCGCTTCTTAAGTCTCACTGCCCTGTCTGGGAATCCGGCGGGAGCGAGATTCGCCGCCCCCGCGGCTATAAGCACGCGCCCGTTTTTAGCCATTGTCGCTGAAGTTTGGATGTGCCGACTTTGGGCGTTTATTTTTGTCTTGGCGGCTGTGCCGGGGCGATATTTTGGCATACGGAGGGGGGCACGCAAAGTCTCACCCATTCAGTCGGCGGACGAACACTTCCGCCGCAGGCTATAACCCACCCGTTTTTGGCCATTTTTCGGCTACCAGGGGTTTTTTGGGGCGCCGACGCCAGGCGCTTATTTTTAGGCGCGGCTGTGCCGGGTTGATGGTTGGCACCACAGGCCCCTCGCAATATCTCGCCCATTCATTCGAGTCCGGCGGATGGTCGCCCATTACATAAAACTATAACCCGCCCCGTTTTTAGCGCTTCTCCGCTGCGGGGTTTTTAGGCCGCCGACCTTGAGCAATTTTGGCTTGGCTGTGCCCCAGGACTATGTTGGCTGCGAATTTTCGTTGGTCTCTTCCATTTAGGAACCCGGTGAACTGAACTTACGCCCTCCCTCGCTTAAGGCCATAGCCACTTCCTTTTTGGCCATTTTTTCATAGGGCCTTGGTAGCTTATTTTTAGCGGCTGGGTGAGACCTGTTTGGCACACAGGCTGCAGTCTCGCCCCTTTCGAGTCCCGGCAGACTGGTCGCCCGCCAGGCTGCATAACCCTGCGTGTTTTGTATTTTTCGCTTCTGGAAGCTTTTTGAGACTGTCGACCTTGGTAACAGATTTCAGGCGGCTGTGCCATGACTATTTTTAGCTGGGAAGACGCTCACTGTCTCGCCCCCATTCGAAATCCCGGCAGACGGTTCTGCCCCACCATATTTAAGCACCGTTTTGGCCCATTTTCGCTGGGGGTTTTGGATCAAACCTTCGGGCGCTTATTTTTGAGGCGGCTGTGATAACTGGATGGTAATTTGTAGGCCCCCTCGCAAAGGTCTACGCCCCATTACAGGTCCCGTGATTATCGCCGCGCGGCTATAGGCACGGTTTTTAGCCATTTTTCCAGTAGAACGCAAGCGCCCGACCTTGGGCGCTTATTTATGGCGTGGCTGTGCCGTGCTTTATTTTGGCTTTGACCTTCATAAAATCGCCATCCGAAGTCAGCGGGCGGTGTACACCCGCGGCTATAGCCGCCCATTTTGGCCATTTTCGCTGGGAATCTTTGGACGCCGACCTTGGCGCTTATTTTGGCGTGCGGGATGTTGCTGCGATAAACTCGTCCCATTCCGGCGAGCAATGCCCCCCACTGGCGCCGCTATTTTGGCCTTTCGCCAGAGTTTTTGGAGATGCCGACCGTCGAACTTTTATTTTGAGCGGCGGCGGTGCAGCCTATTTTAACGCATACAGTGCGCTCGCAAAAGTCTCGCCCACATTCGAGATTCGTGAACCGCCCTTTATTACCGAGCTACCAACCCACCGTTTTTAGCCCATTTCTGCTGGGGAGTTTTTGAACCTTGGTTTGATGCTTAATTTTGGTGCTGTTCCTTGGCCTATTTTGCTTTGCGGGCGCTGTAGTCTCGCCCATTCGAGTCCGAGGGCGAGGTCCATCCCAGTATAACCCACCCGTTTTGGCCATTTTTCCTGGGGGTTTTGGGGCCTTGTGCGTCGTTGTTATTGCTTATTTCTGAAAGCGGCAGCTGTGCCGGGGAACATATTTAACACCACAGGCTGACCGTCTCACCCCATTCCAGTCCGGCCGGACGAGATTAGCCCTTCCGACCAAGACTATAGCCGCCCGTTTTGGCATTTCCGCTGGAAGCTTTTTGAAACGCCGACCTTGGTACGCTTTTTATTTTTGCATGTGACTGCCCTTGATCTATTTTATTTGGTCGTTAAAGAAGTCATTCATTCCAGTAGGCGGACGAACTTCCCACTGCTAGCCCACCCGTTTTTTGGCCATTTTTCCGCTGGGGTTTTGGTCATAATCTCGTGTACCTTGAGAGGGGGGTGAATTGGAATTTAAAATTATCACAACAAATCCACAACGAGCAATCTATTGCCTTAATAAATTAAGCAATAAGTTTGATAAAGGCACAATAATTAAAGTAAGGGAGAAAATGAAACACACAGTTTTTACGTGGTTGACAATCCCCTTCTCATCCACGCCTCCAAGCAATCCAAGCTTGAAGTTTCACTATCAAGCCTTTCGAGGCTTCAGCGGAATTACAATTGACTTGTGTCAATAAACCTTTATGTGAAAGGATTATCTCTGATCTCTTCACTCAAATTATCTCCTCCAATACCCTGATGATAATGACAGAAAATGAAAGTTACGTCAACTCACTCAATGATGAAATATTCAAGATGAAGAACAATGAATGATTCAATGATTTTTTGTTTTGCAGTTGAAGCTCAAGATATCACGTGTGCTTTTGTTTTTGCTTGTTGGGCTTAGTAGGTTGGTTTGGAGTCTAATAACCCAGGCACAAAAACTAGCAGATTCTTTGCGTGCAGGCTCGGTTTGCTGGATTTTATTGGTCAAAGTGGCCAGGATTTATCAATACCGTTAAGGCAAAAATTCAAATTTTGCCTAATAGGTTTCTTGGATTAACAAAATCGATAAGCACATTTAGATTACCGGATACTTCTTGAATGGGATTTTTAGGTTTTCTGAATCCGATAACCGCTTCTGACAACCAAACTACGGTGAAAATATTCCCAATATTTTTAATTTGACCCCAAAACTTTATAAAACATAGTATGGCCCCAAAACGTTATAAACATTTGCAAATAGAGTTGATTTCAAATTTTAGATAATACTTTCTCAATCCCACAACTTTCTGAAATTGTAAACGCTTGAACTTTTGAGTACAAAGACCTAAAACATTAAAATAGTTTCAAATAGGTACAAATCAAAATTTGAAAGCCACTAAAGATTTTAAAATACTTTCATTTTAATTAAAATACTTTAATTCCATAACATCATTTCTTATTATAAAAGCACAATTCATAAATCTTTGTTCAATCCAATACTGTGGTTGTTATCATCAAAATCAATATTTATAGTCCCCATATGTTCTGCAATCTACTTTTATGATGACAAACATTTCATGTATTTAAACAATCATATTTCATAAATCATTTTTCCATTAAGTATATTTATTTAAAATGTAAAAATAATGATTTATTTAAAATATAAAAAAATAATTTTGGCTTAAAGATTAATCATTCTAATCTTGTACATTATCCTTGAAAATCAACATTGTGGAAACATATGTGCTGCATGACCTTGGTAGCTTATTTTTCGTATTTCATACATGGTCTATTTTGCTTCCACAGGTCCTTCTTAAAAAGTCTACCTTCATTCAGTCCGGCTGGGGCAATTACTACCTGCAATATAGCTGTTTTTTAGCCATTTCTCCATTTGGGGGTTTTGGGGCGAAACCTTGGTAGCTTATTTTTGTCTTGTGACTGTGTCTGGGATGTTAATTTAGCATGGAGACCCTGTAAAGTCTACTTCCATTCAGAGTCCGGCGGATAGATTCGCCCACTTCCTTGGTATAGCCAGCAGTTTTTGGCCATTTTCGGTGGGGGCTTTTTGAGGCATGAGACCTTGAGCGCTTATTTATTAGGCGTGTTAGCTGTGCCCGCGCCCCCAGCTGAGGAGGGGAGCTCACAAAGTCTCGCCCATTCCCGAGTCAGTGGACGAAGTTAACCACCCCCACCAGGCTATAGCCGCTTTACATTTTTAGCCGTTTCTGCATTTGGGGGTTTTGGGGCCTTGACCGGGCGCTTATTTTTTATCGCAGCTGGGCGAGACTATATTTTGTCTGGGAGGCTTTTCGCAAGTCTCGCCCCTTTCCGGAGTCCGGCGGTGAAGTTCACCACCCGCGCGAGGCTATAGCCACACCGTTTTTAGCCCATTCCGCTGGAAGCTTTGAGACGCCGACCTTTGAAACAGTTTTGGAGCGAGGCTGTGGCGCGGCCTTCACAGCACCTGAATTTCGCCAAAGTGTCGACCCATTGAGTCGGCGGACGAGATTATCCCTTCCGCTGAGCTACCAGCCTGATTTTTAGCCATTTTCATGAGGGTCTTTGGGACGCCCGACCTTGAGGCTGTTACAAGACACGGCTGTGCCGCGGCTAACCCACAACTACCGGATGGCGCTTTCGCAAAGTACCGCCCCATTCAAAGTCCGGTAGGGCCAGTTCGCCCGCCCAGCAAGGCTACAGCCACCCGTTTTTAGCCATTTTTTCGCTGGTAGCATTTGGGGCATACCTTGGTGCTGTTTTAGAAGCGCTGCTGATGTACTTCCGTTCGTTACGTATTACTAAGGTTAATCCGATTCTGCTTCTTTCCCCTACGCGCCTAGAGCTATAGCCCACCCGTTTTAGAGCCATTTTATTTCGAGGGTTTTGAGGCATACGACAGGCGCTTATTTTAGGGTTGGCTGTGCCCACGGCCTATTTTGGCATACCAGGCGCTTTGTCTCACCCATTCCGGTCAGGCAGACAAGTTTCGCCCCTTATTATTATAGCCACAGTTTTTTGACATTTTTGTTGGGGGTTTGGGGCTGTCAACCGTGGTGCTTATTTTTAGACGCGGCTGTGCCGGGATGATATTTAGTACAGATGGCTGTAAAACCCATTCAAAGTCCGTGAGACGTTGCCCGCCCTTTGACTATAAGCGCTTAGTTTTTTGGCCATTTTTTTTCGCTCAGGCTTTTGGGACGCCGACCTTGAGCGGCTGTGCCGGGATGATATTTTGGCACCACGGAGGTGCCGTGAAAGTCTCGCCCATTCCGAGTCCGGCGGCAGTTCGCCTTCCCACTTTGGCGATAGCCCACCGTTTTGGCCATTTTTCCGCAGTGAGGGACTTTGGGGCCTGGAACGCCGACCTTGAGCGCGCTGTACGGGCCTTGGCGTTGCCCATGACCTATTTCTTTCAAGGCGCTGTAAAGTCTCTCTATTCCATCAGGTGGCGGGATTAGCCGCCCCCGCTTTGACGTAGCCACGTTTTGGCCATTTTCCGCTGGGGGTTTTGGAACATACGACCTTCAGGTGCATATATTTGGAATGCTTGGCTGTGCCGCAGCAATTGATGACTTCTGGTGTGCTCGTAAAGTCTCGACCCATTCCGTGTCCGGTAGGCGAGATTAAATCGTCCTTCCACGCTGAGCTATAACCCACGTTTTGGCCATTTTCCGCTGGTGGCATTTGGGCCGCCGGTACCTTCCAGTATCTTTTAGGCGCTGCTGTGCCCGCGGCGTAGTTTTGGCTACAGCACGGTATTCGCTTAAAGTCTCCCGCATTACGAGTGCGGACAGAACCTTCCACTTGTTGCCCAGCCCTCCGTTTTGGCCATTTTTCCGCTCTGGGCTTTGGGACTGGGACACCGACCCCGGGGAAGCAGCCTGGCGGCGGCTGTGCCGCCCTTGTTCTAATACAACAAACAACTGGCGCCATAAATTCTACGCCCCATTCAGGAGTCCGTCGAATGATTCATCGCCCCCTAGGCTATAGTCCACCCGTTTTTGGCCATTTTTCCGGTGGGGGCTTTTGAATACCGACCTTGAAACGGCCCCGCGTTAAGGCGTGGCTGTGCCGCACCTATTTTAGCACGGCACTGCAATTTCGCCAAAAAGTCGCCCCATTAAGATCCGTGGGTTCGCCCGCACCCCCACCAAGGCTATATCCCACCCATTTTTGGCCCATTTCTCCAGCTGGGGTTTTGGGGCCGCTGACGCCAGTAGCTTATTTTCGCGTCGGCTGGGCCCAGGACTATATTTTGTCACCGGGCTTTTCAAAAGTCTCGCCTTTCCGAGTCGTGAATGATTCACCCCAGGCAAGGCTATAGCCACGTTTTGGCCATTTTCCGCTGGAGGCTTTTGGGGCCTTGACCTTTGGGCTGGAATTTGGGCGAGGCTGTGACGCGGCTATTTTTAACACCAGGCGCTACGCAAAGTGTCGACCCATTCCGATCGGCAGCGGTTATCCGCCCACTTGGCTGAGCTATAGCCACCCGTTTTGGCCATTTTCCGCTGGGGTCTTTTGGGGCGCTTCGACCTTGAGGGCTTATTTTAGTAGCTGTGCCCGCAACTTATATTTTTGGCACCGGATGTTCTTTCTGCAAAGTCACCCCATTCCGAGAATCCCGGACGAGTGGCCGCCCCGCCTTGAGGCTACACACCCGTTTTTGGCCATTTTCGCTGGTGGCATTTGCATCCATTCCACCTTGATGGCGCTTATTTTTAGGCTGCTTTGTGCCCGTGGCGTGGACCCAGCTGGCAGCACGCAGATGTTCGCCAGTCTCGCCACATTCTGGTCTGCGGACGAAGTTCGCCCGCCCACCCCATGAGGCAAAAGTATAATTTGCCAGCCCCGTTTTTGGCCATTTTCCATTTGGCTGGGGTTTTTTTGACGCCGACCGAGCGCTTATTTTGAGGGTTGGCTGCCTTGCAGCCTATTTTAGCCTGCGGGCGCTGCAAAATCTCCACCCCATTCCCGGTGAGTCGGGCGAATGATTAAGCCATAATATATACTTGCCCACCTTAGTTTTTGGCCATTTGCGCTTGTTGAGGTTTTGGGGCGCTCCAACCCGTCGGGTGCTTATTTTGAGCAGCAGCTGTGCCGGGGATATTTTAGTACAGGCGCTGCATAAAAAGTCGCCCATTAAAAGTCGGCGGGTGACCAGTTGCCGCCCGCAACTGGCTATAGCCGCGTTTTTGGCCATTTTTCGCTGTTTGGGGGCTTTTGGGGTTGCCGACCTTGGTAGCGGCTGTGCCAGGATGATATTTTGGCTACAGAACGGAGGGTGTTCGTGAGAATCTCGCCCCATTCGAGTCCGTGAGCGAAGTTATCACTTCCCTTTGGCGATAGCCCACCGTTTTGGCCATTTTTCCGCTGGGGACTTTTGCGACCTTGGTAGCTTATTTTTGAATGGCGTTGGCCTATTTTTTGGCACAAGGCTAAGGCGGTCTGTACAAATCTCGCCCATTAAAGTCGGTGGCGAAGTTCGCCTTAGGCAATAGATATTGCGCATTTTGGCCATTTTTCCGCTGGGGTTTTTGGGCCGCCGATAACCGGGTGCATATGTTTGGAATGCGGCTGTGCCCACAGCCAATTGATGACACCTGCAGTGTGCTCATACAAGTCTCGACCCATTATTCCGTGTCGGTAGGCGGCGGTCGTCCGCCCCCCTTGAGCTATACCCGCGCAGATTTTTTGGCCATTTTTTTTCGCTGGTAGCATTTGAGGCCGACCAGCGCTTATTTTTACCTGGCACCTCGCTGCTGTGCCCTTGGCGTAGTTTACCACTGGAGGCACGCTGTAAAGTCTCCCACATACGAGTAAAGCGGGCCGAAGTTCCGCCCCAGCAAATTTATAGCCTCCCGTTTTTTGGCCATTTTTCCGCTCTGGGCTTTTGGGACGCCGACCTTGAGGCTTATTTTTAAGGCCTTGTGCCAGCGGCCTTTAAGCTTGTTGGCGCTACGCATAAATTCAAATTCGCCCCATTCGAGTCGGCGGTTGATTCGCCCTTCCACCACTATAGCCCACCCGGTTTTTGGCCTTTTTTACGCTGGGGGTTTTGGGGCCGCTTACGACCTTGAGCGATCATTTTGGCCTTGGCGAGCATCCACTACCCTATTTTGCAAGCAGGAGGCACTGCAAAGTCGTTTCAAGTCCGGCGAAAGTTCGCCCCCCACCCCCAAGGCCGCTTCCACCCGTTTTAGCCATTTTTTCCGCGGGGTTTTGTCGCCCGACCAGGCGTCATTTTTAGGCGGCGAGCCGCTGCCTATTTTTCCCAGCAAGCGGGCACTTTCAAAACTCTCGCCCCATTCCGAGTCCGGCGGACGAAGTTCGCCCACCCCCCCTCCCCACCAAGGCTATAGCCCACCCGTTTTTTGGCTATTTTTCCTCTGGGGTGTTTTGGGACGCCGACCTTCGGGCGCTTATTTTTGGGTTCGGCTGTGTCCGGGACGATATTTTGGCACGCGGAGGGCGCTCGCAAAGTCTCGCCCCATTCCGAGTCCGGCGGACTAAGTTCGCCCCCGCCTGAGGCTATAGCCCACGGTTTTAGCCATTTTCCGCTGGGGTTTTGGGGCCTGACCTTGAGCGCATATGTTTAGGCGGCTGTGCCGCAGCCAATTTTTACAGGTGCTAAAGTCTCGACCCATTCAGTCAGGCGAAGTTGCCGCCCCACCAATGGTATAGCCCACCCGTTTTTTGGACATTTTTCCGTTGGGGGCATTTGGGACACCGACCTTCGGGCGCTGCTGTGCCATGCCTATTTTGTAACACGGCGTTTGCAGTGTCGCCCCATTGAGCCAGCGGGCCGGAGAATTCGCCCCACGAGGCTATACCCACCCGTTTTGGCCATTTTCGCTGGGGTTTTGGGACGCCGACTTGAGCGATCATTTTTGGCGCCGCTGCCTATTTTAACAAGCAGAGCACTTTCGCAAAATTTCGCTTATTCATCTGGCGGGCCGAGATTACGCCCACCCATGAGCTATAGCCCGCTCGTTTTGTCCATTTTTCCGCTGAAAGCTTTTGGGATGCCTACCTTAGGGCGCTTAATTTTGGGTACGGCTGTGCCCGGAATGATATTTTGGCACGCGGAGGCCCCTCGCAAAATCTCGCCCCATTCCGAGTCGGCCAGACGAGTTCGCCTTGAGGCTATAGCCCACCGTTTTTGACCATTTTTCCGCTGGGGGGTTGTGGGACGCCGACCTTCGGGCGCTTATTTTTCGGGGCGGCTGTGCCGGCTTATTCTTGGCACCAAGCGCTTCGTAAGTCGCCCCATTAAAGTCAGACGGTCGCCCGCCCGCATAAGGCTATAGCCCGTTTTGGCCATTTTTCCGATGAGGCTTTTGGGATGCCGACCGTGGTACGCTTGGCGGCTATGCCCATGACTATTTTAACACCTGGAGGTGCTCACAAAATCTCGCCCATTCCGAGTCCGGTGGGCAATTCGCCCGCTATACCACCGTTTTAGCCATTTTTCCGTAGGGGCTTTTGGGGACGCCGACCTTGAGCGATTATTTTGGCAGCTGTGCATGACCTATTAGCGCTGCGGGTGCTCGCTCGCCACATTCCGAGTGCGTGTCTGAAGTTCGCCCCCCGCCAAGGCTATACCGCCACCGTTTTGGCCATTTTCGCTGAGGCTTTTGGGGCCGCCGACAACCCGGTACGCTTATTTTTAAGCGGCTGTGCCGGCATTCTTAACACGGGCGCTCGTAAGTCTCGCCCCATTCGAGTCTGGCGAGCGAAGTTGCCCGCCCGCTTTGCTATACTCCAGCCGTTTTTTGACCATTTTTCCGATGGGGGCTTTTGGGATGCCGACCTTCGGACGCTTATTTTTGGGAGCAGCTGTGCCCTGACTATTTTGGCACATGGGCGCTTCGCAATGTCAAATCGTCCATTCGAGTCCGGCGGGATTCGCCCACAAAACCACCGTTTTTCGCCATTTTTCGCTGGGGCTTTTGGGACGCCGACCTTGGCGCTTATTTTGCGGCGGCTGCCTTGACCTAACCCAGCACATAGGGTGCTCGTAAATCGCCCATTCCGAGTGCGGCCGTGGTTCTTCGCCCGCCCCAAAAGGCTATAGCTCACCCGTTTTTTGGCCATTTTTCCACTGGGGGCTTTGGGGACGCCGACCTTCGGGTGCTTATTTTTGGGCGCGGCTGTGCCCGCTGCCTAGTTTTAGCACACGGAGGGCGCTCGCAAAGTGTTGCCCCATTCCGAGTCCCGCGGACGAAGTTCGCCCGCGCCCACGAGCTCCGCCCTGATTTTTGGCCATTTTTCGCTGGGGTTTTGGGGACGACCTTGAGGCGGTTATTTTTAAGCAGCTGTGTCCGCGGCCTTTTTTGGCACGGGCGCTTCGGAAAGTCTCGCCCCATTCAGTCCGGGCGATATCGCCCCACCGGCTAAAGCCCACCCGTTTTTTGGCCATTTTGCCGCTGGGGACTTTTGGGACGTCGACCTTCGGGCGCTTAATTTTGGGCGCGGCTGTGCCCATGACCTATTTACATTTTGCACCTGGGGCTTCGCAAGTCTCGCTCCATTCCGAGTCCGGCGGACAAAGGTGGCCCGACCCCCGCGAGCTATAGCCCCCCGTTTTTGGCCATTTTTCCGCTGGGGCTTTTGGGGACCGACCTTGAGCGGTTATTTTTAAGCGGCTGTGTCCGCCCTTTTTGGCACAGGCGCTCCCAAGTCTCGCCGCATTCCGAGTCCGGAGGACGATGTTCGCCGCCCCATGAGGCTAAAGCCCACCCGTTTTGGCCATTTTGCGCTGGGGACTTTTAGAACGTCGTGGGCCAGGCCTTATTTTTTGAAGCGCGGTTGTGCCCTTGACCTATTTTGGGCTTTCGCAAAGTCTCGTCCCATTCGAGTCCGGCGGACAAAGTTAGCCCCCACGAGCTATGGCCCACCCGTTTTTTGGCCATTTTTCCGCTGGGGGCTTTTGGGACGCCGACCTTCGGAAGCTTATTTTTGGGCGTGGCTGTGCCCAGGATGATATTTTGGCACACGGAGGGCGCTCGCAAAGTGTCGCCCCATTCCGAGTCCGGCGGACGAAGTTCGCCAGCCTCCGCCCACCAAGGCTATAGCCCACCCGTTTTTTGGCCATTTATCCGCTGGGGGCTTTTTGGACGTGGCTGTGTCCACGGCCTTTTTTTGGCACACGGAGGGCGCTCGCAAAGTCTCGCCCCATTCCGAGTCCGGCGGACGAAGTTCGCCCGCCCCCCCCCCCCACCAAGACTATAGCCCACCCGTTTTTTGGCCATTTTTCCGCTGGGGGGTTTTGGGTCGCCGACCTTCGGGCGGTTATTTTTGGGCGCGGCTGTGTCCACGGCATTTTTTTGGCACGGGCTGCAAGTCGCTACCATTCAGTCCGGCAGATTCGCCCGCCCCCCACCAAGATTTATAGCCACCGTTTTTTGGCCATTTTTCCGCTGGGGGGTTTTGGGTCGCCGACCTTCGGGCAATTAGTTTTGGGCGCGGCTGTGCCCCCGCCCTATTTTTGGCACACGGAGGGCGCTCACTTAGTCTCGCCCAATTCCGAGTCCCGTGATTGCCGCCCCCGCAGGCTATAGCGCACCCGTTTTTTGGCCATTTTTCCGCTGGGGGCTTTTGGGACGCCGACCTTCGGGAGCTGATTTTTGGGCGCGGCTGTGCCCGCGGCCTATTTTTGGCGCACGGAGGGTGCTCACATAGTCTCGCCACATTCCGAGTGCGGTGTCTGATTCGCCACCCCACCACGGCTATAGCCCACCCGTTTCTTGGCCATTTTTCCGCTGGGGGTTTTGGGACGCCGACCTTCGGGCATTTATTTTTGGACGCGGCTGTACTCGCGGCCTATTTTTGGCACGGGCTGGCAAGTCTCGCCCATTCGAGTCGGCGGTAGACCGAGATTCGCCGCCCCACGCCGCTTCCACCCGTTTTTGGCCATTTTTTCGCTGGGGGCTTTGGGTACGCCGACCTTGGTAGTTTTGGGCGGCTGTGCCCCGCCTATTTTGGCACTGCAGGCGCTCCAGTCGCCCAATTCCGAGTCCGGCGGGACGAGATTCGCCGCCCAAAGGCTATGGCGCACCCGATTTTTGGCCATTTTTCCGCTGGGGACTTTTGGGACGCCGACCTTCGGAAGCTGATTTTTGGGCGCAGCTGTGCCCGCGCCCTATTTTTGGCGCACGGAGGGTGCTCACATAGTCTCGCCACATTCCGAGTGCGGTGTACGAAGTTCGCCCACCCCCCCCCCCCACCAAGGCTATAGCCCACCCGTTTCTTGGCCATTTTTCCGCTGGGGGTTTTGGGACGCCGACCTTCGGGCATTTATTTTTGGACGCGGCTGTACTCGCGGCCTATTTTTAATGCCTGAGTATTCGCAAAGTTTCGCCCAATTCCGAGTCCGGCGAATACCCCATAAGGCTATAGCCCACCCGCTTTTTGGCCATTTTTCCGCGGGGGACTTTTGGGACGCCGACCTTCGGAAGCTGATTTTTGGGCGCAGCGCCCTATTTTGGCGCGGAGGTGCTCACGATCTCGCCACATTCCGGTGTCTGAAGTTCGCCCACCCCCGCTATAGCCGCCCGTTTCTTAGCCATTTTCCGCTGGGGGTTTTGGGGCCGACCGGGCATTTATTTTTGGGCGAGGCTGTACTTTCATGACCTATTTTACCGGCTTCACAGGCGCAAAGTCTCGCCCCATTCGAGTCCGGCCGGATTCGTTAACCCGCCCCCCGGCTATAGCCCACCCGTTTTTTGGCCATTTTTCCGCTGGGGGCTTTTGGGACGCCGACCTTCGGGAGCTGATTTTTGGGCGCGGCTGTGCCCGCGGCCTATTTTTGGCGCACGGAGGGTGCTCACATAGTCTCGCCACATTCCGAGTGCGGTGTACGAAGTTCGCCCACCCCCCCCCCACCAAGGCTATAGCCCACCCGTTTTTTGGCCATTTTTCCGCTGGGGGTTTTGGGACGCCGACCTTCGGGCACTTATTTTTGGGCGCGGCTGTGCCCGCGGCCTATTTTTGGCACACGGAGGGCGCTCGCAAAGTCTCGCCCCATTCCGAGTCCGGCGGACGAAGTTCGCCCACCCCCCCCACCAAGGCTATAGCCCACCCGTTTTTTGGCCATTTTTCCGCTGGGGGCTTTTGGGACGCCGACCTTCGGGCGCTTATTTTTGGGCGCGGCTGTGCCCGCGGCCTATACGCCGCGGAGGTGCTCACATAGTCTCGCCACATTCCGAGTGCGGTGTCTGAGTTAGCCCCCCACCGAGCTATAGCCCACCCGTTTTTGGCCATTTTTCCGCTGGGGGCTTTTGGGACGCCGACCTTTGGGCGCTTGTTTTTTGACTGTGTCCAGTAGCCTAATTTAGCTCACGGGCTTTCGCATAAGTCTCGCCCATTCCGAAAGTCGGCGGGCCAGTTATCCCCACCAAGGCTATAGCCACCCGTTTTTGGCCATTTTTCCGTAGGGGGCTTTTGGGACGCCGACCTTCGGGCGATTATTTTTGGGCGCGGCTGTGCCCGCGGCCTATTTTTGGCGCACGGAGGGTGCTCACATAGTCTCGCCACATTCCGAGTCCAGCGGATGAGATTCGCCCAGCAAGGCTATAGCCCTCGTTTTTGTCCATTTTTCGCTGAGGCTTTGGGATGCCTACCAGGCGCTTATTTTTGGTAGCGGCTGTGCCGGAATGATATTTGCGAGGCCCCTCGTAAAGTCTCGCCCCATTCGAAGTCCGGTGAGGATTCGCCCGCCCCCTCTACCAGGCTAGCCCACCCATTTTGGCCATTTTCGCTGAGGCTTTGCGGCCTTGATTTTGGTAGCTTATTTTTGGATGCGGCTGTGCCCGCGTCTATTTAACTGGGCGCTCACGAAGTCGCCCATTCGAGTCCGGCCGGACAAACTATGCCCCACCCCCACGCTTGAGACTATAGCCCACCTGTTTTTTGTCCATTTTTCCGATGGGGTTTTGGGGCAACCTTGGCCTTATTTTGGCGGCTGTGGCTGGGGCGATATTTTGGCACGGGCAGGCTTTCGCATAGTCTCGCCCATTCGAGTCCAGCAGACGAAGTCGCCCACCCCCGAGGCTATAGCCCTCCGTTTTTGGCCATTTTCGCATTTGGGAGCTTTAAGGGCGCCGACCTTGAGTGCTTATTTTTGGCGGCTGTGCCGCTGCCTAGTTACAGCACAGGCGCTTTCATGAAATCTCGCCCGTTAAATCCCAGGGCGTGGTTCGCCGCCCAGCATAGTATAACCCATGGGTTTTTAGCCATTTTCCGCTGGGGGTTTGGACACCGACATTTGGCGCTTATTTTTTGGGAAGGCTGTGCCCATGGCCTATTTTGGTACATGGAGGCGCTAAAGTCTCGCCCATTCAGGTGTCCGGTGACGAGATTCGCCCATAAGGCTATAATGGCCGTTTTAGCCATTTTTCGCTGAGGGGCTTTGGAGACGCCTTGACTTGAGGCACTTATTTTTGGAAGCGGCTGAGTCTCAACCTATGTTTGGCACAGGCCTTTCGCAAAGTCTCGCCCATTCCGAGTCCGGACGGTTGCCACCCACTGAGGCTATATAGCCCACCGTTTCTTAGCCATTTTCCGCTGGGGGTTTGGGTCGCCCGACCTTGGTACGCTTATTTTTTGGTAGCGGCTGTGCCCCGGCCTATTTTGGCACCGGCGCTCACAAGTCTCACCCCTATCTGAGTCCGGCGGGCGAACTGTTAGCCCGCCCGCCGCGAAACTGCAACCCACCGTTTTGGCCATTTTCGCTGGGGGGCTTTTGGGGCGACGACCGGAGCACTTATTTTCGGCAGCAGACTGTGGGCGCTGCCTATTTTTTAGTACGGGCGCTCACAAAGTGTCGCCCCATTCGATCCAGTCGGGCGAAGTTAGCGCCGCCCTTAAGCTGCACCGTTTTTTGGCCATTTTCGCTGGGGGTTTTGGGTACCGCCGACCCAGACGATTAGTTTTAGGCGGCGGCTGTGCCTTGACCCTATTTTTGGCACTGGGCGCCTTCCGGAAAGTCTACGCCCCATTCGGTCCAGCGGATGGTACCCAGCGGCTATAGCCGCTCGTTTTTGTCCATTTTCCGCTGGGGCTTTTGGGATGCCTACCTTAGAAACAACAATTTTGGCGGCTGTGCCGGAATGATATTACAACGCGAGCCCTCGCAAAATCTCGCCCCATTCCGGAGTCGAGGCGGGCGAGATTCGCCCTTCCCGCAAAGCGCTATAGCCCACCCGTTTTGACCATTTTCGCTGAGGCTTTTGGGGCGCCCGACCTTGGAGCGCTTATTTTTTTAAGCGGCGGCTGTGCCCACGGCTTATTCTTAGCACCGGGCGCTTTCGTAAAGTCTGCCCATTCCGAGTCTGGCGGGCCGAAATTCGCCCTCCCCCAAGCTATAGCCGCGTTTTTAGCCGTTTTTTCGCTGGGGTTTTCGGACACCGACCTTGGCGCTTATTTTTGGGCGGCTGTGACTATTTTTCAGCACATGGGCGCATAATGTCTCGTCCCATTCGAGTCCGGCGGACGAGTGCCCCCAGCGATAGCCACCGTTTTTTGCCATTTTTCGCTGGGGCTTTTGGGGCGTCGACCGGTAGCTTATTTTTAGGCGCGGCTGTGCCCTTTGACTATTCCACAACACATAAATAGGTGCTCGTAATGTCTCGCCTCATTCCGAGGTCGGCGGACGTAGTTCGCCCCGCCCCCACGAGGCTATAGCCCCATTTTTGGCCATTTTTTCACTGGGGCTTTGGGGCAGCTTACGACCTTGGTGCTTATTTTTGAAGCGGCGGCTGTGCCTAATTTTGCTAGTTTTTTTAACCTGCGGGCGCTGAAAAGTGTTGCCCATTTCGTTCGGAGCTTGAACAGTTCGCCCGCCCTTCACCTGGCTATACCCCACCCGTTTTTTCGCCATTTTCCGCTGGGAGCTTTTGGGACGCCGACCTTTGATGCTTATTTTTTTAAGCGGCCTTACGGCTTATTCTTGGCACCAGGCGCTTCGTAAAGTCTCGCATTGTGCGAGCGAAGTTAACCCGCCCCGCGGTATAGCCGCCCGTTTTTGGACATTTTTCCGCTGGGGTTTTCGGACACCGACGGGCCAGCTTATTTTTAGGGAAGCGGCTGTGCCCACGCTATTTTGGCACATGGGCGCTCGCAATGTCTCGTCCATTCGAGTCCGGTGTTGGTCGCCCCCTGTTTGAGCTATAACCGCTGCAGTTTTTGCCATTTTCGGCGGGGGCTTTTGGGGCGACCTTGAGCGCTGTTATTTTTGGCCTTATTTAGCGGCGGCTGTGCCGCCTATTTTGCAGCACATAGGGTGCTCGTAAAAAGTCGCCCATTAAATTCCGGTCAGAAAGCGGGCGTAGTTCGCCCGCCCACGAGCTATAACCCACCGTTTTTAGCCATTTTCCACTTTGGGGGCTTTAGGGCGCCCGCAAACCTTGGTGCTTATTTTAGGGCGAAAGCAGCTGTGCCGCTGCCTGAATTTACACCACGGGCGCTTAAGTGTTGCCCCATTCCGAGTCCCATGAGCGAATTCGCCCCCCCCCACCAAGGCTATAGCCCACCCGTTTTTTGGCCATTTTTCCGCTGGGGGGTTTTGGGACACCGACCTTCGGACGCTTATTTTTGGGAGCGGCTGTGCCCGCGGCCTATTTTTGGCACATGGAGGGCGCTCGCAATGTCTCGTCCCATTCCGAGTCCGGCGGACGAAGTTCGCCCCCCCCCCACCAAGGCTATAGCCACCCGTTTTTTCGCCATTTTTCCGCTGGGGGCTTTTGGGACGCCGACCTTCGGGCGCTTATTTTTGGGCGCGGCTGTGCCCGCGGCCTATTTTTGGCACATAGAGGGTGCTCGTAAAGTCTCGCTACCATTCGAGTCTGCGATGCAGAATTCGCCCGCCCATGACTATAGCCCACCCGTTTTAGCCATTTTCGGCTGGGGTTTTTTACCGACCTTCAGACTTATTTTTAGGGCTGGCTGTGCCATGCGGCCTATTTTTAGCATGGCGCTTCGCAATGTCGTCCCATTCGAGTCCGGCGAGACGGTCGCCCCTTCGAGCTAGCCACCGTTTTTTGGCCATTTTTCCGCTGGGGGCTTTTGGGATGCCGACCTTCAGACGCTTATTTTTAGGCGGCTGTGCCCGCGCCCTGGCCCACAACACATAGAGGTGCTCGTAAGTCTCGCCCATTCCGAGGTCGGCGGGCGTGGATTAAGCCGCCCCAGCGAGCTATAGCCCACCGTTTTTTGGCCATTTTCCTTTGGGGGCTTTGGGGCAGCGACCTTGGTGCTTATTTTTAGGCGGCGGCTGTGCGCTGCCTAGTTAACCCCCTGCACCGCGGGCGCTCGCAAAGTGTTGCCCCCATTCGAGTCCCGAGTTCGCCCGCGCGAGGCTATAAGCCCACCCGTTTTTTAAGCCATTTTCCATTTGGGGTTTTGGGACACCGACGCCAGACGCTTATTTTCCCAGGGGGCTGTGCCGCGGCCTATTTTAGCACATAATTGGGCGCTCGCAATGTCTAAATCCCATTCCAGTCCGGCAGAAGTTTGCCCCGCAGTACTATAGCCACCGTTTTTCGCCATTTTTCATTGAGGGGGGGGCTTTTGGGGGGCCGACCGGGCGCTTATTTTTTTAAGCGGCTGTGCCACAATATTCTTGCTTTACAGCGCTCGTAAAGTCTCGCCCATTAAAAGTCAGCAGACGCAGTTCGCCCGCCCCAGCATAACCCGCTATTGACCGTTTTTGACCATTTTTCCGATGGGGGCTTTTGGGATGCCGACCGTCGGTGAGGCTTACAGCGGCTATGCCCATGACCTATTCTTCTGGAAGGCGCTCTCAAAGTCTCACCCCATTCCGAGTCCGGCGGACGAAGTTCACCCGCACCCCCAGGGTTGGCAAATTAAGGGCCTGGGCCGGGCTTTGCCAAGCCCAGGACCAGGCCCATATAATATTTAAAAAGTCCAGGCCCTCTTAAAGCCCATCCAAAATGGGCGGGCTTTGGGCGGGCCGGGCTTTGACGGGCCTTGACGGGCCTGGGCTTTTACGAATTTTCAAAAAAAATTTAAATAAAACTATAAATGTTCAAAACATAATTATCCAATACATAATATTACAATAGGCTAAAAACTTAAACATAATTCTCTAATACATAAGCAGCATCTGCGTTTACAAGCCTGACAGTGGCAAGGACAATAAATTTACAATGTCCTGAACTCCAGAAATCACCAAACGATTTGTAATTGACAATAAATTTACAATGTCCAGAACAATAAATTGACAATAAATTTGTAATCTTGTAATGATTCGTAATTGTGAATTAAATTATCACCAGAAATCACCAAATGATTGTTTAAAAAAAAACAAATCAAGCATAAAGATATGTGTTGATCAGAGTGCAGAATCGTTCCATTTAGGTAACTTAAAACTTTGGTGAACAAAAATAAAAAAAGTGAAAATTATAACACCACCATTTCAATAAATTGGGTAATATATTCAATCGACCTCCATCTCACGCATGATCCCACCTTTAAATTTTGTTTCCCGAAAACTAGTGCACATTGTTATTTAAACATATCGATTTAGCACTTTCGTCGAGTTTAACCACATTGAACAACTTGCTTAACATACATAAGATGCAGAAAAGTAAAATTTGAAATAAGAACACAAAAACCTTAAGAGCTTTACTGTAAAAATTAGAATAATGTGTGTCTTTGGTGGGTGAGGCCCATGAACCTGCGGAGATGTTATTCTTTGCCTTCTTTGGTGCATTTGGCCGGTGGGTGGGCCGGTGGTGATCTTGCTTCTTCTTTGGAATATGTTATTTCTTCTTGCTTGGGCGATGTATTTGATAGGTTTGATCTTGGTACGGGACATTCTTCGGAATACTGGAGATGCTCCTTCTTCTTTGCAAAATTTAGCGGAAACAGTCATGCGTCAGACGATGGCTGTAATGATGGTGAAGGCGAGAGGTGAGTGAGCCCGAAGTGAGGGAGGAAATGAGGGATTTACCAATTTAGGGATTTTGTCAATATTATAAATTGTTTTGCTATTACACTTACAGAATACAGACTCACGGTTTTTAATTGTTTTGTTTTAATTTTTTTATTTATTTTAATTTTATGATATATTAATATATCATAGTATTAATGTATTATACAGTTTTTATTTTTTTAAAAAATATATATATATTATTTATTATAAAGCCCGGGCTTAATCAAGACTTTTCAGTCACCTTGGCTTATATTGTTATATGGGCTTTGTCAGTAAGCCCTTACCCATAATTTCAAGCCACGGGCAGACTTTAAGCCGGGCAGAACTTCTGCCGCACCTACTTTTACTATAGCCGCTTTAGTTTTGGCCATTTTTACATTTGGGGGTTTTGGGACACCGACCTTGAGACGCTTATTTTTGGGCGAGGCTTGCATGACCTATTTTTTGCCACATGGCGCTCAATGTCTCGTCCCATTCAAAGTCCGTGACGAGTTCGCCCATGGCTATAGCCAGTTTTTCGCCATTTTTTCAGGGGGCTTTTGGGGCCGACCTGGTGAGCGCTTATTTTTTTGGGCGGCTGTGCCCATGACCTTTTTACACATAGAGGTGCTTTCGTAAAGTCTCGCCCCATTAGGGTTGGCGGGCGTGGATTCCCCATGAGCTATAACCCCCCCCACAAGGCTATAGCCCACCGTTTAGCCATTTTCGCAGGGGCTTTGAGGGCGCCGACCTTGGTGCTTATTTTTTGGGCGGCTGTGCCCGTTGCCTAATTTCGGCCTGGGCGCTGCATAAGTGTTGCCCATTCAGTCCGTGGTTCGCCCGCCCCACCAAGGCTATAGCCACAGTTTTTGGCCATTTTTCCGGGGTTTTGGGAACCGACCTTGGTTATTTTTGGCAGCGGCTGTGTCACGGCCTTTTTGGCACGCTTCGCGTCTCGCCGCATTCCGAGTCCGGGCGATGTTAGGCTAAAGCCCACCCGTTTTTTGGCCATTTTGCCGCTGGGGACTTTTGGGACGTCGACCTTCGGGCGCTTATTTTTGGGCGCGGCTGTGCCCGCGGCCTATTTTTGGCACACGGAGGGCGCTCGCAAAGTCTCGTCCCATTCCGAGTCCGGCGGACAAAGTTCGCCCGCCCCCCCCCCCCACACCAAGGCTATGGCCCACCCGTTTTTTGGCCATTTTTCCGCTGGGGGCTTTTGGGACGCCAAACCTTGAGCTTATTTTGGGCGTAGTGTGCCGGGATGATATTTTAGCACCTGCAGGCGCTCGGAAAGTCTCGCCCCATTCCGAGTCCAGCGGATGAAGTTCGCCCACCCCCCCAGGCTATAGCCCTCGTTTTTGTCCATTTTTCTTTGGGGCTTTTGGGATACCTACCTTAGGCGCTTAATTTTGGGCGGCTGTTCCCGGAATAATATTTTGTACGCAGAGGCCCTATGCAAAGTCTAACCCCATTTTGAGTCCGGCCGGGCAGTTCGCCCTTCTGGTATAGCCCACCCATTTTGGCCATTTTCCGCTGAGCTTTTGCGGCGCCGATTTTGGTAGCTTATTTTTGGCGGCTGTGCCGCGTCTACCACAGGCGCAAAGTCTCGCTCCATTCAGTCCGGACAAACTATACCCACCCCCACAGACTATAGCCCACTGTTTTTGGCCATTTTTCCGATAGGGTTTTGGGGCAACCTTGAGGCGCTTATTTTTAGGCGTGACTGTGGCCGAGATGATATTTTACACAGGCGCTGCCAAAGTCTCGCCCATTCGAGTCCGGACGATGTTCGCCCGCCCACCAAGGCTATACCCACCTGTTTTTGGCCATTTTCAGCTGGGAGCTTTAGGCGCCGACCTTGGTGCTTATTTTTAGCGCGGCTGTGCCCGCTGCCTAGTTTTACCACAGGCGCTTCGCCAAAATCTCGCCCCATTCATCGGGATTCGCCCGCCCACCAATGCTATAGCCCACCAGTTTTATGGCCATTTTTCCTGAGGGGTTTTGGAAACCAGTAGCTTATTTATAGGGGAGAGCGGCTGTACTGCGGCCTATTTTTGGCACATGGAGGGCGCTCGCAATGTCTACGCCCATTAAAGTCTGGCGGACGAAGATTACCCCATGAGGCTATAACCACCGTTTTTCGCCATTTTCCGCTGAGGCTTTTGGGGCGCCGACCTTGCTTATTTTTAGCGGCTGTGCCCGGACCCATTTACAGCACATAGAGGTGCTCGTAAGTCGCCCCATTCGAGGTTGGCGGGCGTGGTTACCCGCCCAGCTATAGCCCACCCGTTTTTTGGCCATTTTTCCGCTGGGGGGTTTTGGGACGCCGACATTTGGGCACTTATTTTTGGGCGCGGCTGTGCCCGTGGCCTATTTACAGCCCCAGGCGTTCTAAAGTCTCGCCCATTCGAGTCCCGGGCAATCGACCCGCCCACGAGGTTATAGCCCACCCGTTTTTTGGCCATTTTTCCGCAGGGGGATTTTGGGACGCCGACCTTCGGGTGCTTATTTTTGGGCGCGGCTGTGCCCGCGCCCAACCTATTACTACGGAGGATGCAAAGTCTCACCCATTCCGAGTCCGGCGAGATTCGCCCACCCATGAGCTATAGCCCCACCGTTTTTGGCCATTTTTCCTCTGGGGACTTTTGGGACGCCGACCTTAGGATGCTTATTTTTGGGCGCGGCTGTGCCCGCGTCCTGGCACAGGCGCTGTAAGTCTCGCCCCATTCCGAGTCGGCCAGACGAATGCGCCCCCCGCTATACACCGTTTTTGCCCATTTTTCCGCTGGGGTGTATTGGGACGCCGACCTTCGGGCGCTTATTTTTGGGCGCGGCTGTGCCTCTGACCCTATTTTGGCACATGGGCGCTTTCGAAAAGTCTCGCCCCATTCCGAGTCCGAAGTTCGCCGCCCAAGGCTATAGCCACCGTTTTGTCCATTTTCGCTAGCTTTTGGGGCCGACCTTCGGGCGCTTATTTTTGGGCGCGGCTGTACCCGGGACAATATTTTGGCACATGGAGGGTGCTCGCAAAGTCTCGCCCCATTCCGTGTCCGTAGACGAACCCACCCCCCCTTTGAGCTATAGCCCACCGTTTTGGCCATTTTCCGCTGGGAACTTTTGGGGCGCCGACCTTGGTGCTTATTTTGGCTTGGCTGTGCCCGCCTATTTTACTACGGAGATGCTGTGAAAGTCTCACCCATTCGAGTCCGGCAGCCCCCACTGAGCTATAGCCCACCCGTTCTTTGGCCATTTTTCCTCGGGGGACTTTTGGGACGCCGACCTTTGGATGCTGATTTTTGCGCGGCTGTGCCCATGACCTATCCCCCCAGCACCTTGCGGGCGCTCGCAAAGTCTCGCCCATTCCGAGTCAGCGGGCGAGATTCGCCCGCCCAAGGCTATAGCCCACCCGTTTTTTGGCCATTTTTCCGCTGGGGGCTTTTGGGACGCCAACCTTCGGGCGCGGCTGTGCCTGGGATGATACTTTGGCACACGGAGGGCGCTCGTAAAGTCTCGCCCCATTCCGAGTCCGGCGGACAAAGTTCACCCGCCCCCCTCACCAAGGCTATAGCCCACCCGATTTTTGGCCATTTTTCCGCTGGGGGCTTTCGGAACGCCGACCTTCGGGTACTTCTTTTTGGGCGTGTGTGTGCCCGAGGCCTATTTTTGGCACACGGAGGGCGCTCGCAAAGTCTCGCCCCATTCCGAGTCCGGCGGGTGAAGTTCATCCGCCCCCCCTCCAAGGCTATAGCCCACCCATTTTTTGGCCATTTTTCTGCTGGGGGCTTTTGGGACGCCGACCTTCAGGCGCTTATTTTTGGGCGCGTCTGTGCCCGCTGCCCCCAGCACCTGGGCTTTCATAAAGTCTCGCCCATTTTCGGACGAACTTCGCCCGCCCCCCCCACCAAGGCAATAGCCCACCCATTTTTTGGCCATTTTTCCGCTGGGGGGTTTTGGGACGCCCACCTTCGGGCGCTTATTGTTGGGCGCGGCTGTGCCCGCGACCTATTTTTGGCACACGGAGGGCGCTCGCAAAGTCTCACCCCATTCGAGTCGGATGAACCGCCGCCCCCCACAAGGCAATAGCCCACCCATTTTTGGCCATTTTCGCTGGGGTTTTGGGCGCCCACCGGCGCTTATTGTTGGCGCGGCTGTGCCGCGACCTATTTTACCAGGCGCTTTCGTAAGTCTCACCCATTCCGAGTCCGGCGAACGCCCACCCACCAAGGCTATAGCCCACCCCTTTTTGGCCATTTTTCGCAGGGGCTTTGGGGCCCGACCCGGGCACTTATTTTTAGCGTCTGTGCCCATGACCTATTTCTGGCACTCGGAGGGCTTTCCCAAATTCTCGCCCCATTCCGAGTCCGGCGGACGAACTTCGCCCGCCCCCCCCACCAAGGCTATAGCCCACCCGTTTTTTGGCCATTTTTCCGCTGGGGGCTTTTGGGACGCCGACCTTCGGGAGCTTATTTTTGGGCGCGGCTGTGCCCGCGGCCTATTTTTGGCACGGGCGCTTAAAGTCTCACCCCATTTCGAAATGCGGACGAACCGCCCCCCAAGGCAATAGCCCACCCGATTTTTGGCCATTTTTCCGCTGGGGGGTTTTGGGACGCCCACCTTCGGGCGCTTATTGTGGGGCGCGGCTGTGCCCGCGACCTATTTTGGCACCGCAGGCGCTAAAAGTCTCACCCATTCCGTGTCCGGTGTTTCCACCCCCCACCAAGCTATAGCCCACCCGTTTTTGGCCATTTTTCCGCTGGGGGGCTTTTGGGGCCGACCTTGACACTTATTTTTGGCGCGGCTGTGCCGGGGCGATATTTTGGCACCGCAGGCGTAAGTCTCACCCCATTCGAGTCGGCAGACGAACCCGCCCGCCCCTCCCCACCAAGGCTATAGCCCACCCGTTTTTTGGCCATTTTTCCGATGGGGGCTTTTGGGACCCCGACCTTCGGGCGCTTATTATTGGGTGCGGCTGTGCCCGGGATGATAGTTTGGCACACGGAGGGCGTTCGCAAAGTCTCGCCCCATTCCGAGACCGGCGGACGAAGTTCGCCCACCCCCCCCACCAAGGCTATAGCCCACCCGTTTTTCGGCCATTTTTCCGCTGGGCGCTTATGGGACGCCGACCTTCGGGCGCTTATTTTTGGGCGCGGCTCTGTCCGGGATGATATTTTAGCACAAGGAGGGTGCTCGCAAACTCTCGTCCCATTCCGAGTCCGGCGGACGAGCTTCGCCTGCCCCCCCCCACCAAGGCTATAGCCCACCCGTTTTTTGGCAATTTTTCCGCTGTGGGGTTTTGGGACGCCGACCTTCGGTCGCTTATTTTTGGGCGCGGCTCTGCCCGGGATAATATTTTGGTACACGGACGGCGCTCGCAAAGTATCGGCCCATTCCGAGTCCGGCGGACGAACTTCGCCCACCCCCCCCCCCACCAAGGTTATAGCCCACCCGTTTTTTGGTCATTTTTCCGCTGGGGGCTTTTGGGACGCCGACCTTCGGGAGCTTATTTTTTTGAAGGCGGCTGTGCCGGGATGATATTTGAGGCGTTACGCGAAAGTCTCGCTCCATTTGAGTCGAGGCGAAATTCGCTGGCTATAACCCACCCGTTTTGTCCATTTTCGCTGGGGCTTTTGGGGCGTGACCTTGAGCGCTTAGTTTTAGCGGCTGTTCCGGGATGATATTTTGGCACACGGGCGCTTGCAAAGTCTCTCGCCATTCCTAGTCCGGCGGACGAGTTCGCAAAGGCAGCCATTTTGGCCATTTTTCGCGGGGGGCTTTTGGGGCTGACCAGGCGCTTATTTTTGGGCGGCTGTTCCGGGGCGATATTTTGCTGCACCACGGGCGCTTGCAAATCTCGCTCCATTCCGATTTTGGTTTTTAGCCACCCTTTTTTTGGCCATTTTTCCGCAGGGGGCTTTTGGGACGCTGACCTTCGGGCGCTTATTTTTGGGCGCGGCTGTTCCCGGGATGATATTTTGGCACACGGAGGGCGCTTGCAAAGTCTCGCTCCATTCCGAGTCCGGCGGACGAAATTCGCCCCCCCCCCCCCCACCAAGGCTATAGCCACCCGTTTTTTGGCCATTTTTCCGCAGGGGGCTTTTTGCGCCGACCGAGCTTATTTTGGCTGTGCTGATATTTTGCACGGGCGTTATAGTCTCGCATTTCGAAGTCAGAAGATCCTTACAAAGGCTATAACCCACCGTTTTTGTCCATTTTCCGCGGGCTTTTACTTGGCACGGGCGCTCGCAAAGTCTCGCTCCATTCCGAGTCCGGCAGACGAAGTTCGCCCGCCCCCAAAAGGCTATCCACCCGTTTTTAGCCATTTTTCCGAGAGCTTTTGGGATGCCGACCTTTGGCGCTTAATTTTGGCTTCTGGTTCTGCCGGGATGATATTTGTCTGCAGGCGCAAATCTCACCCATTCGAGTCCGGCTGAGATTCGCTCGCACCCCACCAAAGGCTATAGCCACCGTTTTTAGCCATTTTTCCACTGGGGCTTTTGGGGCGCCCGACCGAGCACTTATTTTTGGCTGTGCCGGGTGATAATGTGGCACCGGGCGCTTCGCAAAGTCGCCCATTCTGAGTCGGCGGGACGAACCGCCCGCCCACCAGGCTATAACCGTTTTTGGACATTTTTCGCTGGGGGCTTTTGGGACGCCGACTTTCGGGCGCTTATTTTTGGGCGCGGCTGTGCCTGCGTGCTATTTTAATGCTGTGAGCGCTCGCAAAGTCTAACCCCATTCCGAGTCGCGGACGAAGTTCGCCCACCCCTCCGCTGGCTATAGCCCACCCGTTTTTAGCCATTTTCCGCTGAGGGCTTTTGCCGACCTTGAGCGCTTATTTTGCGCGGCTGTGCCCGCGGCCTAACCCAGCTACAGGCCGCGCAAAGTCTCACCCCATTTCGAGTCCGGCGGACTAACGCCCCGCAAAGGCTATAACCCACCCGTTTATTGGCCATTTTCCGCTGGGGCTTTTGGAACACCGACCTTGGTAGCTTATTTTTAGCGGCTGTTCCGGGGCGATATTTTAGCACCGTGGGGCGCTCGCAAAGTCTCGCCGCATTCTGAGTCCGGCGGACGAAGTTCGCCTCCCCGCCCACCAAGGCTATAGCCCGCCGTTTTTTGCCATTTTCCGTGGGGGGCTTTTGGGGCGTGACCTTGGTAGCTTATTTTTGGTAGCGGCTATTCCGGGATTATATTTTGGCTTTACGGGCGCTCACAAAGTCGCCCATTCCGAGTCCGGACGGTTCGCCCGCCCCAAAGGCTATAGCCACCCGTTTCGGCCTTTTTTTCCGCGGGCTTTTGGGATGCCGACCTTGAGCGCTTATTTTGGCAGCGGCTGTGCCGGGATGATATTTTGTCACCGGAGGTGCTGTAAAATCTCGCCCCATTCGAATCCGGCGAAGTTACGCCGCCCCCACCAAGGCTATAGCCACCCGTTTTCTGGCCTTTTTTCCGCAGGGGGCTTTTGGGATGCCGACCTTCGGGCGCTTATTTTTGGCCGCGGCTGTGCCCGGGATGATATTTTGTCACACGGAGGGTGCTCGCAAAGTCTCGCCCCATTCCGAATCCGGGGGACGAAGCCCCAAAGGCTATAGCCACCGTTTTTAGCCATTTTCCACTGGGGGCTTTTGGGGCCGACCTTGGCACTTATTTTTGGCGGCTGTGCCGGGGTGATAATGTGGCACCCGGGCGCTACGTAAAAGTCTCGCCCCATTCGAGTCGGCGGGCGAACCGCCCGCCCACAGGCTATAGCCCAACCGTTTTTTGGCCATTTTTCCGCTGGGGGCTTTTGGGACGCCGACTTTTGGGCGCTTATTTTTGTCCACGGCTGTACCTGCGGGCTATTTTTGGTACACGGAGGGCGCTCGCAAAGTCTCGCCCCATTCCGAGTCCGCCCGCCATCTCCCCCACCAGGCTATAGCCCACCCGTTTTTTGGCCATTTTTCCGCAAGCGGATTTTCAGACGCCGACCTTCGGGCGCTTATTTTGGGCAGCTGTGCCGCTTGTGGCCTATTTGGCATGGGCTGCAAGTCTCACCATTTGAGTCCGGCCGGACTAACGCTCAACCCCACCGAGGCTATAGCCCACCCGTTTTTGGCCATTTTCGCTGGGGGGCATTTGGGGCGCCGACCTTGAGGCGCTTATTTTTGAGGCGGCTGTCCCAGCCTATTTTGGCCACAGCTGCAGGCTCAGAAAGTCTCACCTCATTCCGTGTCCGTGAACTTACCGCCACCCTCCCCCACCAGGCTATAGCCCACCCCTTATTTTAGCCTTTTTTCGCTGGGGGCTTCTGGGACGCCGACCCTCGGGCACTTATTTTTGGGCGCGGCTGTGCCCAGCCTTTGCCACAGGGCGCTCTGAGTCTCGCCCCATTCTGAGTCCGGCGGACGAACATCGCCCACCCCCACCCACCAAGGCTATAGCCCACCCGTTTTTTGGCCATTTTTCCGCTGGGGGCTTTTGGGACGCCGACCTTTGGGCGCTTATTTTTGGGTGCGGCTGTGCCCGGGATGATATTTTGGCACCTGGGCGCTTTCGCAAATGTCGGCCCAATCCAGTCCGGCGGACGAACCCGCCCACTCCCCACGAGCTATAGCCCACCCGTTTTTGGCCATTTTTCTGAGGCTTTTGGGGCGCCGACCGGCGCTTATTATTGGGTGCGGCTACCGGGATGATAATTTAGCACCGCAGGCATCGCAAAAAGTCTCGCCCCATTCGAGACCGGCGGGCGCCCCCAGCAAAGCTATAGCCCACCGTTTTTCGGCCATTTTCCGCTGGGTGCTTTTGGGGCCTTCGACCTTGCGCTTATTTTTGGCTTGGCTCTGTCCGAGATGATATTTTAGCTTTAAGGAGGTGCTCGCAAACTCTCGTCCCATTCCGAGTCCGGCGGGCGAACGGCCCGCCCCCAGCAAAGCTGTAAGCCCACCCGTTTTTTGGCAATTTTTCCGCTGGGGGGTTTTGGGACGCCCGACAACTTGATGCGCTTATTTTTCAAGCGGCTGTGCCGGGATGATAGTTGGCACGGGCGCTTCGCAAAGTCTGCGCCCATTCCGAAGACCGGCGAAGATTAACCACCCCCACCAGCTATAACCCACCGTTTTTCGGCCATTTTTTCCGCTGGGTGCTTTTGGGGCCTTGACCTTGGTGCTTATTTTTAGGCGGCTCTGTCCGGGATGATATTTTAGCACAAGGAGGTGCTGCCAAACTCGTCCCATTCGAGTCCGGCCCGACCGCCCCCACCAAGGCTATACCCACCCTATTTTTGTCCATTTTTCCGCTGGGGTGTTTTGTGACCTTTGGGTGCTTATTTTTTGCGGCGGCTGTGCCGGGACAATATTGGCACAGCAGGCGCTTTCAAAATGCTCGGCCCATTCGAGTCAAGCGAATGACCGCCCCCCCCCCCCCACCAAGGCAATAGCCCACCCGTTTTTGGCCATTTTTCCGCTGGGGGCTTCTGATACGCTGACCTTTGGTCACTTATTTTTGGGCACGGCTGTGCCCGGGATGATATTTTAGCACACGGAGGCACTTTTCGCAAAGTCCGCCCCATTCGAGTCGGCGGGCGTGAATTCGTTAACACCTCCCCTTGAGGCTATAGCCCACCCGTTTTTTGGCAATTTATCCGCTGGGGGCTTTTGGGGCGCCCGACCTTGAGCCTATTTTTGCTGCAGGCGCTCGTCTCGTCCCATTCGAGTCCGGAGGGCGAACTTCCTTCGCCCCCACCAGGCTATAACCCCGTTTTTGGCCATTTTTCGCTGGGGTTTTGGCTAACGACCTTTGGCGCTTATTTTTGGCAGGCTGTGCCCTTGCAACCTATTTTACAGCACGGTTTTCGAAAAGTCACACACATTCCGAGTCGGCGGACGGTCGCCCGCCCCCAGGCTATAGCCCACCCATTTTTTGGCCATTTTACGCGGGGGGGTTTTGGGACGCCGACCATGGTATTTTATTTTTTGGCGGCTCTACCCGTGTTATTTTGGCTTTACGCAGAGTCACTGTAAAGTCACACCCCATTCCGAGTCCGGCGGACGAACTTCGCCCACCCCCCCCACCAAGGCTATAGCCGACCCGTTTTTTGGCCATTTTTCCGCAGGGGGGTTTTGGGATGGCGACCTTCGGACACTTATTTTTGGGCGCGGCTGTGTCCGGGATGATATTTTGGCACCACGGGCGCTTGCGAAAGTCGCCCCATTAAAGAGTCGGGCCGAGATTAACGCCCGCCCCTTCCACGAGGCTATATTGACCGTTTTTAGCCATTTTCGCTTGGGAGCTTTTGGGGCACGACCTTGCGCCTATTTTGAATCGGCTCTGCCAGCGGCCTGTACAGCACCGCGTAAATCTCACCCATTCCGACTGATGAATTTAGCTATAGCCCACCCGTTTTTTGGCCATTTTTCCGCTGGGGGGTTTTGGGACGCCGACCTTGGGACTCTTATTTTTGGACACGGCTGTGCCCATGAAGATATTTTGGCACACGGAGGGCGCTCGCAATGTCTCGACCCATTCCGAGTCCGGCGGACGAACTTGGCCTTCGCCACGCGAGGCTATAATACCCGTTTTTTGCGCCATTTTCCGGTATTTGGGGCTTTTGGGGCGCCGACCTTGGTGCTTATTTTTTAGGGTAGCAGCTATACTGGGATGATATTTTTGGCACCGCAGGCCTTGCAAAAATCTCGCCCATTCCGAGTCGGCGGGCAATGAGATTCAATTCTGCCGCCCCCTTGCAAAACTATGTAACCCACCCGTTTTGGCCATTTTCGCTGAGCTTTTGGGCCGCCGACCATGGCGCCTATTTTGGCGCTGCTCTGCCCGTAAGCCTTTATTTTAGCCTGCTTTGCAGTACGTGTAAAGTCTCACCCCATTCGAGAGTCCAGCGAACGGCGAACTTAACCCGCCCAGCTGCTATAGGCGGCCGATTTTGGCCATTTTTTTCGCAGGGAAGATTTGGGATACCCGACCAATGCCAGACTCTTATTTTTAGGCGGCTGTGTCCGGGATGATATTTTAGCACCGGAGCGCTCGTAGAAGTCGCCCCATTCCGAGTCCGGCGGACGAACCGCCCGCCCCAGCAAAAGGCTATAGCCCACCCGCCGTTTTAGCCATTTTTTCCGCTTCGGGGCTTTTGGGGCCGCCCTTGACCTTCAATAAGTAGCTTATTTTACGAAGCGCGGTAACTGTGCTCGCGGCTATTTTACATGGAAGGCGTTTGAAAGTCTCACCCATTCCGAGTCAGCCAGACCGAACTTACCGCCCCACCAAGGATATACACCGTTTTTGCACATTTTCCGCTGAGGGCTTTTGGGCCCCGCCGACCTTGGCACTTCTGTTTGACCGCGGCTGTGCCCAGGATATTTACAGCACGAAAGGCGCTCTAAGTCTCGCCCATTCGGTCCGGCAGACAAAGTTCACCCGCGCTTGGCATTACGTTTTTCTGCCATTTTTCGCTGGGGCTTTTGGGGCGTCTACCTTGGTGCTTATTTTTGCGATGCGTCTGTATGTCGCCTATTTTGGCACGAAGGCGGCGCAAATTCTCACCCCATTCCGAGTCCGCCGGACGAACCGCCGCCCACTTTTTGAAGCTATGGCCAGCCGTTTTTAACCACGCATTTTCGCTGGGGGCTTTTGGGATGCCACGACCATCCGGGCCCCAGCTATTTTTAGGCGCCCAGCTCTGCCCGTGGCCTATTTTTTGGCACCGCGAGTGGTCGCAAAGTCTCACCCCGTTCCAGTGGTAGACGAACCGCCCACCCCTTATGCAGCCGGTATCGTGGCTATGATTTTTGGCCATTTTTCGCGAATTTGGATGCCGACCGGACTCTTATTTTTAGGCGGCGGCTGTGTCGGGATGATATTTTCTTTGCACGGTGCTTGAAATCTCGCCCATTCGAGTCCAGCGGGGACAGTTCGCCCGCCCCCAAGGCTAAAGCCCAGCCGTTTTTTGGCCATTTTTCCGCTGGGGCTTTTTGGACGAAGACCATCGGGGTCCTATTTTTGAATGCGGCTCTGCCCGTGGCCTATTTTGCTTTGCACTGTGTGCCATATAAAAGTCTCACCACCCATTCGAGCCGGGGAGACCCGGGCACCGCCCCCCCTTACGCATAAAATATAACCCAGCTTTTTTGGCCATTTTTCCGCTGGGGTTTTGGGACGCCGACCTTGGGACTCTTATTTTTGGACACGGCTGTGCCCATGAAGATATTTTAGCACCTGGGCGCTGCATGATATCTCGACCCATTCAGTCCGGAGACGAACTTGGCCCCATGTTAGTAAGCCCACCCGTTTTTGTATTTTCATTGGGGGGCTTTTGGGGACACGTAAACAGTGACCTTGGTGCTTTATTTTTGGTAGCGATACAGGATGATATTTTGAAAGCTTTGGTGCGCAAAGTCTCGCCCATTCCCAGGTCGGCGGGCCAGTTCTGCCCACCCTTTAAAACTTATAAACCTTAGCCCCATTTTTTAGCCATTTTCCGCTGAGGGCTTTTGGGTGTGACCATCAGGCGCTATTTTTAGGCGGCCTTGACTCTGCCCGTGGCCTATTTTGTGCAGTCGCTCGCAAATCTCACCCATTCAGTCCCCGTGAATGAGACTTGTACCCCTTTGAGGCTATAGGCCCGTTTTTGGCCATTTTCGCGAAGTTTGGATGCCGCCGCCAGACTCTCTTATTTTTGGGGCAGCGGCTGTGTCGGGATGATATTGGCATCGGGCGCTCGTAATGTCGCGCCCATTCGAGGTCAGACGAACTTACATGTACCCGCGGTACTAGCCCTTGCGTTTTTCTGGCCATTTTCCGCTCGGGGCTTTTGCGGCCTTGAAACCTTGGCGCTTATTTTTGGCGCTGTGGCTGTGCTCTACGGCCTTTTTTAATTCCACATGGGCGTTGAAAAGTCTCACCCATTCCGAGTCCGGGGACGAACTTACGCCACCCGCCAGGATATAGCCCACCCGTTTTTTGCACATTTTTCCGCTGGGGGCTTTTGGGACGCCGACCTTCGGGCGCTTCTTTTTGGGCACGGCTGTGCCCAGGATGATATTTTGGCACACGAAGGACGCTCACAAAGTCTCGCCCATTTCGAAGTCCGGCGAACCGGGCAAAGTTGACCACCCACCCCGCTGGCTTCTCGCCGCTTTACGTTTTCGGCCAATTTTCCGCCAGGGGGCTTTGGGGCGTCACCGGTGTAGGTACTTATTTTGGATGCGTCTGCGTGTCCAGTCGCGGCCTACTTGGCACAAGTAGCTTGCAAATTCTCACCCATTCCGAGTCCGCCCGGACGAACATACCGCGCGCCGCTATTTCGCTTTGTTTTGGCCATTTTTCCGCTGAGCTTTGGCACAGGCGCGCCGACCTTCAAGCGCTTATTTTTTACAAACTTGGCGCCAGTGCCAGGATGATATGTTTACGGCACCTGCACGGTTGGCCCTAGTCTGTCGCCCAATTCCGAGTCCGGCGGGCGAACCGCCCCGCCCACTTTGAGAGCTATAGCCCACTGTATTTTGGCCATTTTTCGCTGGGGGCTTTTTGATGCGGACCTTGGTGGCTTTTTTAGGCGGCTGCTGTGCCGGGGCGACATTTTGGCACACTGAGAAGTGCTGCGCGTGTCGCCCCATTCCGGATCCGGCCAGAACAATCTTACGCCAAAGGCTATAGCCCACCCGTTTTTAGCCCTTTGGGCTTTTGGGCGCCGACCTTCAAGCGCTTATTTTTGGTAGCGTGCTGTGCCGCGTGCTACTTACAGGCTTTCGCAAGTCTCACCCAATCGAGTCAAGCAGGCGAACCGCCCCCCCAGCGAGCGCTATAGCCCACCCGTTTTCGGCCATTTTTCGCTGGGGGTTTTGGGGCGCGCCCGACCTTCCGGCAGCTTATTTTGAGCGGCGGCTATGTCGGGATGATATTTTAGCACACGAGATGCGCTTCGCATTCGTTCCGTTCCATTCGCAGTCCACCTTGGTGATTACTTCCCACGCTTGAGCTTATAGGCCACTGTTTTTCAGCATTTTCGCCCAGGGGTTTTGGGGCCGCCGACGCCGTGCGCGCTTATTTTTAGTCTGACTATGCAGGGGTTATACAGCACGCAGCGCTGGCAAAAGTCTCGCCCGTGCGGAATCGCCAGACCGAGATTAAACACCCACATGAGCTATAACGCCGCCCCGATTTTTAACCATTTTTTCTGCTGAGGGGCTTTTGGGGCGGCAAACCTTGACGTTTTTATTTTTAAGCCTTGGCCTCCGCAGGATAATGGTTAACGGTATTTCATAAGTCTTATTCGTCGGCGGACGAGATTACTTCCATGGTATAACCCGGCGTTTTAAGCATTTTCCTTGGGGTTTTGGGGCGCCGACGCCCGTCGCGATTATTTTGAAGCGGCAGCTATCGCCGGGGTTATATTTACCTTTCTGGGCCGCTGTAACGAAATCTCGCCCCATTCTGGTCGGCGGATGAGATTCGCCGCCCGCTGACTATAGCCGCGTTTTTAGCCATTTTCGCTGGGGCTTTTGGGGCGCCGACAGGCATATTTTTGGCGGCGGCGAGCCATAACCTATTTTGGAACTACAGTATTTCGTCTGCGCCCGTTCACCGAGTCCGGCCCAGACAAACCGCCACTTCCCGCTGAGCTGGCCGCACGATTGTTAGCCATTTTCGCTGGGGCTTTTGAGGCGCCGACCTTGAAGCGCTTATTTTTTTAATGCGGCTTGTGCCGGGATGATATTTTTACCTTTTGAGCGTATAAAAGTACGCCGGGAGCTTATTTTGGCCTTGACTGTGCCGGGGCGATATTTTAGCACCACAGGCTTCGCCAATCTCACCCGACAAATATAGCCACCCGGTTTTGGTTGTTTATCAGATGGGGGTTTTGGGGCGCTGACCGGCCCGGCTTATTTTGAAAGCGCTTGACTGTGCCGGATAAATCATTGCTGCAGACGCTGGAAGTCTCGTCCCATTCCGAGTCCGGCCAGACGATAGCTATTACCGAACTGTAGCCCACCGTTTTTAGCCATTTTCGCTGGGGGGTTTTGGAACGCCGACCTTGGTAGCTTATTTTTGGCCTTGGCTATGCCAGGCGATGTTTTGCTGGGCGCCGAGAATCTCCTGCCGGAGACTTATTTTTTGGTGTGCGGGATATTTTAGCACCCGAGCTTTCTGGCGTCTCACCCACAAAAGGCTCTGCTTCCTTTCGTTTCGCCAGCATTTTTCCGCCGGGGTTTTGGGCCTTGACCTTGAGGCTTATTTTGCGGCCCAGCTGTGCCGGGCCGTCTTTAGTACGGTGTCTTTCGCAAAATGTCGCTTGTTCGAGAATCAGCGAATGACTTATCCACCTTCCCGAGCTATAGCCCACAGTTTTAGCCATTTTTTTCCGCTGCAGAGCTTTTTGGACCCCGACCGTCGAACCGCGGCTGTGCCGGGATAATCAACCCCAGCACAGCACGGGAGGCACTTTCATGAAGTCGTCGGGTCCCATTCCGAGTCAATGGAAGAATTCGCTTCGCCCCACTGGCCCTTAAAATTATAGCCACGTTTTTAGCCGCCCATTTTTCATTTCGCGGCACTGTTTGAACGCCGTCCTTGTAGGCACTTATTTTTGAAGGCGCAGCTGTGACCGGGGCGATATTTTGTGCAGGCGGTTTCATCCCGAAGTCTCACCTTGGGGCTTATTTTTTGGCCTTGGGTGTGCCCGGGATGATATTTACAGCACAGGCGCTCTGAAAGTCTCACCCCATGAGGCTATATTTTCGTTTTCTTGGCCATTTTCCGCAAGGTTTTGGGGCCTTCCTTGGGGCTTATTTTGGCGGCAACTGTGCGGGGCGATCAACCCCATTTGCAGTGCGCTTTCATGAAATGTCGCCCATTCAAGTCCGTCAATCGGCAGACGAACCCTACCCGCTGTCCACCCGATTTATAACCCACCATTACGTTTTGGCCATTTTTCCTTGGCACAAGGGCTTTTGGACCTGACAGGCCGACAGCAGTATGGCTATGCCGGACCAGCACCATACTGCCGACCTTTCAAGTCTCTCTCCCATTTCCGGTCGGTGGAAGAACCTTCCGCCCCGCCCAAAAGGCTACCAGCCCACCGTTTTTTTAGCCATTTTTCGCTGCTTGCTAGCTTCCCAGAACGCCGTCTTGAGCCGCCGGGCAGTACTTGTTTTGGCGCGGCGCTGTGGCCGGGAGCGATATTTTGCACCGGGCGCTGCCGATCGCGCCAGAACTATATTTTTTCCGGGTGGCTGCCGGGACGTAATATTACCCAGCACCAGGCTGTTCGCAAAGTCTCTCTGCCAGAGCTTATTTTTAGCGGGTGTGCCGGGATGATATTTTAACGCGGAGGGCGCTTTCTCGAAAGTCTCACCCCCTGACCTGCTGTGGCCCCTCGTTCTTGTATAGCCATTTTCGCCCGGGGTTTTGGGGCCGCCGACCTTGAGGAGCTTATTTTAAGCGTGACTGTGCAGGGGCGTAGGACAGTCACGCCGTCTTTCATAGTCTCGCCCATTCCGAGTCCGGAGCGAACTTCACCACCGCTTCCACCGCTGGAGCTACATTTTAATATTTTCGCTGGGGCTTTTGGACACGACCGTCGGGCAGCTGTGCGGGATGATATTAACGCACCTGCAGAGGGCACTGCGCCATAAAGTCTCTCTCCCATTCAGTCCGGCGGAGGAACCTGCCCACCCATGAGCTATATAGCCACCCGATTTTGGCCATTTTTCATGGCTTGCGACACAGACGTAGTCGCCGGACACTTGTTTTGTTTGGCGCTGGCTGTGACCGGGAGCGATATTTTGGCACCAGGCCTGTCATAAAGTCTCCGCCAGGAGCTTATTTTTTGATCTTAGGTGTGCCGGATGACCATTTGCTTTTACGCAGGCTTCAAAGAATCTCACACCCCACAGCTAGGCCAACCCGCTCGTTTCTTAGCCATTTTTCGCCGGGGGTTTTTGGACCCTTCGCGCCTTGAGGCTTATTTTGGTATGGCAGCTTGTGTCGGGGCGTCTTTGAAGTCGCTTCATGTCGCCCCATTTCGTTCGAGTCGTGTGGTCGAACTTGTACCGCTTCCAGGCTAGCTGCCGCTTCCACAGCCATTTTTCCGCGCTGGAGGCTTTTGGGACCCGACCGTGGCCCTTGACTGTGCCGGGATATTGCAACTGGAAGGCACTTTCGTAAAGTCTCTCCATTCGGAGTCGGCGAAGAACCATCATACCCAGCAAAATTTCTCGCCCTTTGCGTTTTTCCGTTTTCGCTCGCGGCTTTGAGAACGCCCGTCATCCGGGCACCTTGTTTTAGGCGGCGGCTGTGACGGGGCGATACTGGCGCCGCAGGCCGCTTGCAAAGTCGCCGCCAGCCAAAGTCCGTGGACGGTTATCGCCCTCCCTGGCAGAGCTATAGCCCGCGTTTTGGCCATTTTTCGCTGGGGGCTTTTGGGGCGGCGACCTTGGCGCGTATATTTTTAAGCGGCCCGTGCCGCAACCTCTTTGCTTTACGGGCGCAGATATGCATAAGTCTCACCGTTCCGGAAGGGTCGTGCGGCGGGCGAAACGCTAACCCAACAAGGCTATATCCCATGGACCGTTTTGGCCATTTTCGCAGAGGCTTTTGGGGCACGCCGACCTTGGGTGCTTCACAGCATGGCTGTGCACTGTACAGGGATATTTTGGCACCACGGGCTTTCGCAAAGTCTCGCCTTGATCCGGCAGACGGCACCATTGACCGTTTCCTTCCCCGCTGGCATACCGTACCGTTGCAGCCATTTTTCGCTGGGGGCTATTGGACGTCGACCTTCAAAGCGCTTATTTTGTTGTGGCGGCTGTACCCATGACTATTTTTCTGCACAGGCGCTTCACTGTCTCACTCCATTCCGAGTCCGGTGATTGAACTTACCCTTCGCCCCTTGTAGCTATAGCCACCGTTTTTGGCCATTTTCCGCTGGGGCTTTTGGGGCGCCGACCTTGTTTTGCAATACCAGGTGAGCGAAACCCAGCGGTCTATTTTGTGCGCGGAGGTCAAAGTCTCGCCCATTCCGAGTCCGGCGGGCGACAAACCGCCCCCATGAGCTATAGCCCACCCGTTTTTTGCCATTTTTCCACTGGGGGGGCTTTTGGGGCGCCGACGCGGGCACTTATTTTGGGTGGGCAAGCCCTTGGTCTATTAACCACAGCACGCGGGTCATTACATAAAGTCCTGCGCGCCCATTCGAGTCCGGTGATGACGAACTTATACCCAGCAGGGGCTATAGCCCACCCGTTTTTTAGCTATTTTTCGCGGGGGTTTTGGGCTTATGACCTTGGGCTCTCTTTTTTTTAATGGCGGCTGTGCAGGATAAAATGTTACAACTGCGGGCGCTAACAAGTCTCACCCACCAAGGCCTATATAGCCCGCGTTTTTAACATTCCTCCGCTGGGGTTTTGGGACACCGACCGGTTGCTTATTTTGATGCGTATGTCAGGGATATTTGGCACACGAAGGCCACCCCCCATACAGGCTGCGTACCCGTTTTAATTTCGCTGGGTGCTTTTGGACGCGACAACTGAGCTCTTATATTTGCGACCCGGCTGTACCGCGGCTATTTTTGGTACATGGAAAGGCGCTTCATAAATCGTCCCCATTCGAGTCGGCCAGACCCGCGACCGCCCCCCACCAGAGCCGCAACCACCGTTTTTTAGCCATTTTTCCTTTGGGGACTTTGGAGGGCGACAGTGGTGCTTATTTTTGGGGTGCGTGCCGGGACGATATTTTGGCACACGGGCTTTCATAATCTCGCCACGTCGAATCCGGCAGACGAACACCGACGCCCCGCAAAACTGCCATACCCGTTTTTGGCCATTTTTCGCTGAGAAACTTGGGAGCGCCCGACAACCGGCGCCCTATATTTAGGCGCGGCTCTGGCCTTTGCCCTATTTTTACGCTGCAATTGCTTTCGCACAGTCTCGCCCCATTCCGAGTCGGTAGTGGAGCTTATTAACCCGCAAAATATAGCCACCCGTTTCTTGGCCATTTTTCCGCTGGGGGTTTTTGGGACGCCGACAACAGGACTCACCTTTTTGGGCGCTGTGCCAGCGATAATACGGCACATGGAGGGCTATGAAAAGCCTGGAGCATTCCAGTGCGTGAACTACGCCCCCCCACCAAGGCTATAGCACCCGTTTTTGGCCATTTTTACGCTTGGGGCTTTTTGGACGCCGACCTTGAGTGCTGTTACGGGCAGCCTTGGCGGGATATTACAACTGCGGAGAGGGGCTGCATGAGTCTGGGCCATTCCGAGTCGTGGTGAAAATTCGTCCGGACCCCACAATGTATAACCCATCCGTTTTGTGGCTTTCATTTGGGGAGCATTTGGGGCCTTGACCTTTAGGCGGCGGCTGTGCCGGGCGATAAGCCTTTTGGCATGGAAGTGCTGCGTCTTCGCCCCATTCAAGGTCGGCGGGCGAACCGCCCACCCTCATGAGCCGTGGCCGCCCGGACGCATTTTCCACTGGGGGCGTGGGGCGCGCGACCTTCCGGGCACTTATTTTTGGCGGTTGTGGCTGTGCGGGACAATATATTAGCTGCGGGCTGCAATCTCGCCCATTAAAGAGTCCGGACGAACCGCTTCCACCACTTTGAAAGGCTGCTGCTTCACGTTTTAGCCATTTTTTCCTTTGGGGCGCCGACCTTGAGGCTTATTTTTTAGCGGCAGCTGTGCGGGATGATATTTTACGCTGCGGTGTTGTCGTAAGTCGCCCCTTTCCAAGTCGGCGGACGTACTTGCCCCCGCCCAAAACCCGTTTTTTAGCCCATTTTCCGCGCTGGGGGTTGTGAGACCACCGACGCCAGAACATATTTGGTAGCGGCTGTACCCGGGTGATATTTGGCATGGGCTCCTGAGAAATCTCTCACCCCATTCGAGTCCGGCGGGCGGGCACCGCCCACCCACAAGGCTATTGCCCACCAGTTTTTTAGACATTTTCCACAGGGGCTTTTGGGTTACCGACCTTGATCGCTTATTTTTTGAAGCAGCGGCTGTGTCCGCGGCTAAATTTAACTGCAGTGCTTGCAAAAATCTCGCCGATTCGAGTCGGCGGGCCGAACTTCACCCACCCAACCAAGGCTGTGCCCACCCGTTTTTGGCATTTTTGCGGGGCACAGGACCGACCTTGAGCGCTTATTTTTTGTGGCAGGCCGCGGCCTGAATTTTGGCACAGGCCTTCGCAAAGTCTCGTCCATTCGAGTCCGGTGACGAACAGCCTTCCCCGACCAAGGCTATAACCCACCCGTTTTTTAAGCCATTTTTCGCTGGGGGTTTGGAATTGCGCCGACCTTGAGCGATATTTTGACGCTGACGTTACCCCGGCCTGACCACAGCACATGGAGAAGCTCGCAAGAAGTCGCCGCGATTCGAGTCGATGGGCGAAGTTAGTCGCCCGCCAAAACTACTAGCCCACCCGTTTTTTAAGCCATTTTTCGCTGGGGGCTTTGGGCCTGACACTTCGGCATTATTTTTGGGCAGCGCCTGTGCCCAGCGGCCTATTTTATTTTGTAGAGGTGCTCTAAAGTCTCCTTTATTCGAGAATCCGGTGAGACGAGCGTCATACCCATAGTATAGCCCACCCGTTTTTTAGCCATTTTTTCTGCGCAGGGGCTTTTTGGGGCCTTACGACAACCGGTAGCTTATTTATGGCCTTGGCTGTGTCCAGGCCATATTTTGGCACCACGGAAATTTTAATGTCTACGCCCCATTCACGTGTCAATGACGAACCGCCCGCCCCCACCAGGCTATAGCCCACCCGTTTTGGCCATTTTCGGCGGTAGCTTTGGGCGCCGACCTTGGCGCTTATTTTTAAACGCGGCTGTGCCAGAACTTCATGTTTTAGCACACAGGCGTAGCAATGTCGCCCCATTCCGTGTCCGGCGAACCGCCCCCTGGGCTATAGCCCACCGTTTTTTGGCCATTTTTCGCTGGGGTTGTGGGACACCGGCATTAAAGTGCTTATATTTAAGCGCAGCTGTGCCGAGGTGATATTACGGCGCGCTGGGCGCTCACAAAGTCTCACCCATTCCGAGGTCGGACGAACTTATTACCCACCAAGGCTAACACCCACGCGTTTTTGGACATTTTCCGCCCGGGGCTTTGGGTTTCGACCTTGGCGCTATTTTGGTATTTGTGCCCTTTGACCTGGAATTTGGCTTTACGGAGGTGCCTGAAATCTCGCCGATTCCGAGTCCGGCGGGCGAACTTACCCACAAGGCTGTGCCCACCCGTTTTTTGGCCATTTTTGCGCGGGGGGCTTTTGGGACCCCGACCTTCGGGTGCTTATTTTGAAACGCAGCTGTGCCTTCTTCCACAGCACCACGGGCCTTCGCCGTCTAAATCCCATTCCGAAGTCCGGCCGGGCGAACTTGACCGCCCCATGAGCTATAGCCACCCGTTTTTTAGCCATTTTTCGCTGGGAGGTTTGGGGCGCCGACCTTGGTAGCACGTATTTTTAACCCGGCAGTGCCCATTTCCTTTTGGCACATGGGCGGCTACATGAGTCTACGCCCGATTCGAGTCCGGTGAGCGAGGATGATCCGCCCCCTACAAGGCTATAGCCCACCGTTTTTGGCCATTTTTTCAACTGGGGGCTTTTTGTGACGCCGAACTTATTTTTGGGTGTGGCTGTTTGGCTACAGTGGTAATCACCCATTCGAGTCCAGTGATGTTCCATTATTTGCTTGTAAAACTGTAGCCCACCGTTTTTGTATTTTTTTGTTAGAGATTTTGGGGCATGACTTTATTTTATTTTAGGCACTTTGTGCTTGTGACTATTTGCTTTATGGAGGTGCTCTCAAGTCTGCTTGTTGAAGTCCATGAGATGACGTGTCCCACCCTTAAGCTATAGCCCACAGTTTTGGCCATTTTTTCTGTAGAGCTTTTTGGGGCCGCCGACAGGCGCTTATTTTTGGTAGCTGTGTCCAAGCCATATTTTAGCTGCACAGGCGCTATGTCGCCCATTCAGAAGTGTCGTGAGCAAACCGCCCGCCCCCCCTTAAAGCTGCGCCCACCGTTTTGTATTTCGCTGGTAGCTTTGAGCCGACCTTGAGCGCTGTACAAGGCCTTGTATGTTGGGCCCATATTTGCTTTGAGCTTGTATGTCTCGCTAACTCCCGTGTCCGTAGACGACCGCCCGCCCCCAGACTGCTTCCACCCGTTTTTAGCATTTTCGCTGGTTTTGTGCCGACCTTGAGCATTTATTTTTGAAGTGCTTGGCTGTACCCTTGATTTGTACAGCACGGAGGTGCTCGCAAAGAAATCGTCCCATTCCGGAAATCCGGCGGGCGAAATCTTCCAGCAGCTATAACCACCCGTTTTGGCCATTTTTCGCTGGGGTTTTGGGCGCCGACCTTGAGCTTCGCAAAGTCTCGTCCCATTCGAGAAGGTCAGCGGGCCAATCTACGCCCGCGAAGCTGCCAACCCACCCGTTTTAGCCGTTTTTCCGATGAAACTTTTCCGGGAGCGCCGACCTTCGGGCATTTATTTTGAAAGCAGCTGTGTCCGGCGCCTGGCCCGCTTACCATGATTACCATGATATCTTTCGCCCCATTCCGGAAATGTGGCCCGTTTCGCCACCCGCCATTACCGCCCACCCGTTTTGGCCATTTTCCGCTGCAAGACTTTTTGGGGTACCGCCGACCTTAACCCGCTTATTTTTAGAATGCGGCTGTGCCGAGATGATATTTTAGCACGGTGGGCGCTCGTCCGCCCTTCCAGTCCGGTGGGCCGAACTTGTGTACCCCCCACCATGGCTATAGCCCACCCGTTTTTTGGCCATTTTTCCGATGGGGGCTTTTGGGACACCGACCTTCGGGCGCTTATTTTTTATCGCGGCTGTGTCCGCGGCCTATTCCCCCAACTTTGCGGAAGGTGCCATAAAATCTCTGCCATTCAGTCCGGCCAGCGAACTTCGCCCCACCCCCTGGGCCTGGCCCACCGCATTTTTAGCCATTTTCCGCTGGGGAGCTTTTGGAACGCCGACCTTGGCGTTATTTTGGCGCGGCTGTGCCCGCGGTTCTTTAGCACCACGGGCGCTTCGCAAGAAATCTCGTCCCATTCAGGTCGGCAGACGGTACATTATGGTATAACCGCCCGTTTTGGCATTTCCATGGGGTTTTGGGCGCCCGTAGCCGGTATTTCGCAAAATCTCGTCCCATTCGAGTCCGGCCGGACGATCTCGCCCCAGGCATAACCCACCCGTTTTAGCCATTTTTCGATAGAGGCTTTTGGGGCGCCGACCTTGGTGCTTATTTTAGGCGGCGGCTGCCGCTTGGTGATATTTTTAACTTTGCAGGCTCATAAATCTCTTCCGGTCCGGCGGGCGAGCACCGCCCACCTGCAAAGCTATAAGCCACCCGTTTTTGTATTTTTCAACTGGGGGCTTTTTGGGGCCATGAAAACCCGAGCGCTTATTTTTGGTAGCGGTTGAGCCCAGGACCATGTTTAACACGGAGGGCTTTTCATAATGTCTCGCCCATTCCGACTCGGCCAGACGAACTTCGCCGCCCGCTTGGTATAACCCACCGTTTTTGGCATTTTCTGCTGAGGCTTTTGGGGCATGTGAAGCCGGTTATTTTTTGGCGGCGGCTGTGCCGCGGCCTGTTACAACTGCAATTTTCGCAAAATCTCACCCATTAAGTCGGTGACGGACAAACCATACCTGCAAAACTGTAACCCGCCGTTTTTGGCCATTTTCCAGCGGGGGCTTTTGGGGCGTAACCTTGGTAACTTATTTTAGGCGCGGTTGGGCAGGACCATATTACAGCACCACGGGCGCTGTAATGTCTGCGCCCATTCGAGTCCGTGAGACGGGCTCGCCCACCCACCGCAAGGCTATAACCCACCCGTTTTAGCCATTTTCGTGAGGGGCACGGGTCACCGATCTTTGGGCACCATTTTTGGCGCAGCATGCCGGGTAGCAATACAGCACCCGAGGCGCTGCGCAATGTGTCAGCGCCGTTCAAGGTCGATGGCGGTGTACCCCCCCACCAAAGCTGTAGCCCACCGGTTTTGGCCCATTTTCCGCTGGGGCTTTTGGGACACACCGACGCCGGGCTCTTATTTTTGAGCAACTGTGTGCCTTGACCTATCCCCGACACGGGCGCTGTAAAGTCTCACCCCATTCGAGTCTGGCGGACCCAGGCTCGCCCACCCCCCTACCAAAGGCATCCACCCGTTTGGCCCATTTTCGCGAGAGCTTTTGGGACACCGACCCAGTGCTTATTTTTTGGTATGACTCTGCCGGATGATATTTTTTGGCACGGGGGCGCTGCATAAAGTCTCGGCCCATTAAAGGTCGGTGGGCGAACAACCCTGGCTATAGCCCACGATTTTGGCCATTTTTCCTCTGAGGCTTTTGGGCAGAACCGAGCTTATTTTGGGGCGGCGGCTATTGCCCGGTGGCCTATTTTTGCAGGCGTCTACAAAATCGCCCAATTCGAGTGTTGAAGACCCAATTGTGACCCACCCCGAATATAACCCACCGTTTTGTGGCCTTTCGCTGGAGCGAACTGGCGACCCGGCCTTTGAGTTATTTTTAACGCGGCTGTGCGGCTGACTATTTTGGCACCGCGGAGGCTGTCGCAAATTCTCATCCCATTCGAGTCGGCAGACGAACTTGGCCAACCCGCCCACGAGCTCTAGCCCACCGATTTTAGCCTTTTTCGCTGGGCGGACTTACTGGCGCCCCGCGCCCGGGGAGGTTATTTTTACGGCCTTTGGCTGTGCCCGCTGACCTATTTTACAACACCGGAGGCCTTTCATAAAGTCTCGCCCTTCGAATCCGGCAGGGCGGTAGCCAGCCCACCCCAGGCTACTGCTTCCCACCGTTTTTGTGGTCTTTTTCAGCTGGACGAACTTGGCGTCCCGGCCTTCGGGCGGTTATTTTTTGGGCATGGCTGAGCCCGTGGCCTGTGTTTTTTTCATCGGGCACGCTAAAGTAAGTCTCACCCATTCCGGAGTCCGGCCCAGACGAACTTGGCCAACCGCACCCCAGGCTATAACCCACCGTGTTGTGGCCTTTTTCCGCTGGGGCGAACTTAAGCGCTGACTTTTGAGGACGGCCTGGCAAAACGTGCGGCCTATTTTGGCTACGGGCTACTCTGATTCTCGTCCCATTCCGGAGTCCGGCCCGGACGAACTTGGCCCAATCCACCCCCCCAGGCTATAGCCCACCATCTTTTGTGGCCTTTTCGGTGGGCGAGCTTGGCGCCCGGCCTTCCACCTTTGTTATTTTGAAAGCGCGGCTGACAATCACGACCTGAATTTTTAACACCTGGCTGACTTTTCGTGAAAGTGTGCTTCATTCAAGTCAGACGAACAGCAGCCACCCCAAAGGCTATAGCCCACCGTTTTTTGACCTTTTCCGCTGTGGACGAACATGGGCGCCCGGCCTTCAGGTGGTTATTTTGGGCTGTGGTAGCCTTGGTCTATTACACACCCAGTACCGCAATTTCATAATGTCTCATCCCATTCCAGTCAGGCGGACAAACCAGCAGCCACCCCAAGGCTGCCAGCCCCACCCGTTTTGTGGCCTTTTTCCGTGGGGCGAACTTGGTGCCTTTGACCTTGAGGCAGTTATTTTTAGGCGGCTGTCCATGACCTGACACTGGCACATAGATACTTTCATAAAGTCTACGCCCCCATTCAGGGTCCGGCCAGACCCGACTTGGCAACCCCACCCCCCAAGGCATTATAACCCCACCGTTTATTATTTTTCAAGCTGGATGAACTTGGCGCCCAGCCAGGCGGTTATTTTTAGGTCTTGACAGTGCCAGTGTCCCTATTTGTTTTCACATGGGCCGTTTCGCAAAGTCTCACCCCATTAAAGGTCGGCTGACCGAACTTGTGTACCCCAAAATATAGCCCACCGGTTTTTTGTGGCCTTTCCGCTGGACAATGGCGTCCCGGCCTTGAGCGATTATTTTGAAGCGCTGACCGTGCGTGCGGTCTGGCCCCAGCACCAGGAGGCCAGTGGCAATGTCATCCCATTCGAATCCGGTAGACGTTTCTTCCGGCGACACCCCCCAAAGCTGTTGCTACCCGTTTTGTGATCTTTCGCTGGGGCGAACTTAACGACGGCGTTCATGAAGCAATTTTGCGGTAGCGGCTGAGCCCTGACCTATTTTTGGCGCCGCAGTTGCTTCGCAAAATCTCTTCATTCGGTCAAAGCAGACTTGGCCATACCCTCAAGGCGCTATAGCCCACCGTTTTTAGCAACCTTTTACGCTGGGGCTGAACTTGGCGCCCGGCCTTCGAGCGGGGTTATTTTTGGCGACCACGCGACCCATTTTTGGCACGGAGCGTTCGTAAGTGTCCATCCATTCCAGAGTCCGGTGAACGAACGTAACCCACCGCTTCATTTTATATTTCTTTAATTTTGGCAGCCTTTTCACGCTAGACGAACAAAGCGCCCAGCCTCAAGGAGAGGTTATTTTAGGCGCGGCTGTCTTTAACTGACATGTGAGCTATTTCACATAGTCTCGCCCCATTCAGGTCAGCCCAGACGACAGCAACCCACACAGGCTATAGCCACATTTGTGGCCTTTTCGCTAAGATGAACTTGGCGCCCAGCGTTCGAGCAAAGTTATTTTGAGCCAGCTGTGCCCATGACCCTATTTCTACAACATGAGCCGCTCACAAGTCTCGTCCATTCAGTCCAGTGTTCATGCCCCATCCCCCCCAAGGCTATAGCCATGTTGTGGCCTTCTTCCATGGGCCAAACAGCCCAGCGTTTGAGCCCGTGTTACACAGGTACGGCTGTTTGCTTGTTCTTACGGCTACGAGTCCGCTTCGCAATGTCTCGCCCATTCAAGTCCGGACGAACTTGTATTACCCAGGCTAAAACCCACCGTTTTTGTGGCCTTTTCATTTAGACGAACTTGGCGTGACCTTAGGCGGTTAATTTTGGCCTTCTGTGCATGACTATTTTTGAAGCCGGGCCGCTGTAAAGTGTCATCCCATTAGTCGGCCCGGACAAACTTGGCCCGCCACCCCAAGCCTATAGCCCTTCCATTTTGGCACTGCTGGGCGAACTTGGCGCCCGGCCTTGATGATTGTTGCAAGCGTGACTGTGTCCGCAGCCTATTTTTGTGAGCGGAGGCGTTCATAAACTCTCACTATTCGAGTCCGGTGGGCGGGCAGGCAGCCTCACCCCAAAGGCTATAGCGCACCCACGTTTTGTGGCCTTTTTCGCTGGGCCGAACTTGCGACCGGCCTTGGGAGGATATTTTTGGTAGCGGCGTGCCCATGACGTCTATTTTGACTGCCCAGGCAGCTCGTAATGTCTCGTCCCATTCCTAATCCGGCGGACGAACTTGTGACCCCACCCCCAAGGCTATTACCCGTGGGTTTTGTGGCCTTTTTCCATTTGGGCAATTTGTAAATGGCCCGGCCTTGTCTTGATAATTTTAGGCGCGGCCAGGCCCCGCTGACTTTATTTTTAACACGAGGTCTGCTCCACAAAAAGTCTCGCCCCATTCCTAGTCGGTGAACTTGTGTATTACCCTCCAGGCTATAACCCCACCCGTTTTGGCCTTTTTCCATTTGAGCGAACTTGGCGCCCGGCCTTGGTGATTATTTTCCAAGCGCTACTGTGCCATGACCCATTTAAACACAGGCACAGCTCGTAAGTGTCATCCCATTGAGAGTCCCGACGAGCGAACTTGGCCAGCCTCACCCCAGAGCTATAGCCGCCCATTTTGTATCCTTTTCCGCTGGAGCCAGGCGGCGCCCGGCCTTGGTGGTATTTTAGGCGAGAGCTGTGCCATGACCTGGCCACTGGGTGCTGGGAGGCCGCTGTAGGGAGTCTCATCCCATTCAGAATCTGCAGACGAACATGGCCAACCCCACCGCCCAGTAGCCCGTAACCGTTTTGGCCTTTTCCATTTACAGGCAGACTTGGCGCCCACCGGGAGGTTATTTTTGGTAGCGGCTGTGCTTCTTGTGGCCTATTTTTGGCACACCATTTCTTCCATAATTCGCCCCATTCAGTCCGTGATGAGCAACAGCCCCCACCCCAGGCTATAGCCATACATGTTTTTTCATTGGATGAACTTGGCGGCGATGAGTTATTTTTGAGCAGCTGTGCCCTTGACCTACTTTTCCCAACACCTGCAGGCCGCTCCCAAAGTCTCGTCCCATTTCGAGTCGGCCAGACGAACTTGGTCTGCCCGTCCCCCAGGCTATGCTTGCCATTTTGTGGCCTTCTTCGCTGTATGGGCGAACAGCGCCCGGCCGGGCGGTTATTTTGTGTGGCTGTGCCCGCCGGACTATTTTTTGCCACCACGAGTCCGCTCGCAAAGTCTACGCCCCCATTGAAGAGTCCGGCGGACGAACAGCAACCGCCAACCCCAGTGAAGCCCACCTGTTTTTTGGCCTTTTTCCGCTGGACGACTTGGCGCCCGGCCGGGCATTATTTTAGGTGCAGGTAGAAGGCAGAATCGGATTAACCTTAGCAATGCGTAACTTTA
>JAUJEN010000393.1:0-70744 GCA_030448925.1 Citrus cavaleriei | reverse complement strand
AGAAGTTGCATTGTTGTTATGTTAATCCGATCTGCTCTTTCTACCTGCAGCACCTGGCCATTTTTCCTGGGCTGGGGGCTTTTATGTTCATTCCTTCGGGCTCCTTATTTTGGGGCGGCCAGTCTGCTGCCTCTTTTTGGCACACGGAGGCCCTCGCAGTCTCACCCCATTCTAAGTCCCATGGATTTAACTTCACGCCTCCACCAGCGCCATAGCCACCTGACACTGGCCATGCCTCACGGGGCTTCGCACCTGACCTTTCCTGCACTATTTTGGGCTGGCCAGCCCACGATCATTTTTGCCACCCGAGGCCCCCCTCGCAAAGTCTCTCGCATTCCGAGTTCAGCTGGGATCTAACTCGCCCCCCCCACCAAGGCTATAGCCCACCATTTGGACATTTTTCCCGGGGGCTTTGGCACCCCAACCTGCGCTTTTATTTTGGCGCTGGGCTGTGCCTGCGCCTATTTTGAAACACGGAGGCCCTCAAGAAGTCGCCTCTATCTGAGTCCTACTGATGAATGACGTCAGCCCCCACTAAGGCTATAAATTTTATCTGGATGCCACATTTTTCTGCAGAGGGCTTTACACTCTAACCTTCGGCGTTTATTGGCAGACAGCCTGAAGGCCTATTTTTAAGACACGGAGTACCGTGAAAGCTCACGATCTGAGTCTCATGGAAAGGTCTCAGCTTCACCAAGGCTATATTCAATCTGGATTTTTGGCTATTTTTCCATTGTATTGGCACTCGAATTGGCGCTTATTTTTAGCGCATACAGTTCAGAGCCTATTTTTGGCACACTTGAGGTCTCTCGCGAAGTCTCGCCCATCTGAGTCTGGCGGAAGAACCTCGCCCGCCCACTGCTATAGCCCACCCGATTTTTGGCCATTTTTTCCGGGGTTGTTGGCACCCCTGACCTCGGGCGCTTATTTCTGGTCAAGGCTAAGTGACTGTAACTCCCGGCGGGACGTGAGGCCTCGCAGTCTCACTCTGACCCGAGTCCGAGATCTCGCCTCAGCCCCACCCCACCAAGGCTATAGCCCACCTGCTTTTTGGCTATTTTTTCTGTCAGCTGTTGGCACCCCTGCACCTTTCGCTGGCGCTATTTTTGGGCGCTGGGTTGCGTCTGCAGCCTATTTTTTTGGCACAAGGAGGCCCCTCGCAAAGTGTCGCCCATCTGATCCCGACGTGGGAAGAATCTCGCCCACCTCCCAATTAAGGCTATCGCCCACACGATTTTTTGGCCATTTTTCCATTAGGGTTTTGCACCTGACCTTCAAGTGCTTTATTTTACGCTGGCTGTGTCCTGGTGGGCTCATTTTTGGCACACAGCTCCCTCAGAGTCTCACCCCTGCTCTGAGTCTGGCGGATCCTCGCCCCCACCACGGGCTATAGCCCAATCTGCTTTTTTGGCCATTTTTGCTCACTGAGGGCTTTTATATCCTAATCTGGCGACATTTTACGCTGGTTGTGCTCAAGGGGTCTATGTTTACACGGAGGCCCCTCAAGAAAGTCTCAATTCCATTCCGAGTCCAGCGAGACGTAATCCTGTCTCGCTTCCCACCAAGGCCATAGCCCACCTGCTTTTTGACATTTTTTCCCATAGCTTTTTACACCCCAACCATCGGGCACCTCTTTGGGTGCGGCTGTGTCTAATTTCCTATTTTTATATTGACGGAGGGCCCTCGCAAAGTCTCACGATCGAGTCCGCGATCTAATCTCGGCCGCCCCACCAAGGCTATCGCCCACCATTTTGGCCATTTTTCCCATTAGCTTTGCACCCGACCTTCGGGTGCTTATTTTTGGTGCGGCCAGACCAAGGCCTATTTTGCCATTACTGTGAGACCTCGCAAAGTCTCGGCCATATTCTCCGAGTCCCGGCGGATCTAACCTCCTCCTCCGCCTCGCCTCCCCACCAAGGTTATAGCCCACCATTTTGGCATTCTTCCGCTTGGCTTTTATTCCCCGACTCATGGTCGCTTATTTCTCGGCACGGCTGTGGTCAAAGGGCGATTTTTTACACACGGAGACTCCTCTCAAAGTCTCACGATTCCGAGTCCGGCGGATCGATCTCGCCTTTCCCACCACGGGCTATAGCCCACCCGTTTTTTTGGCTATTGCTCACTGGAGGCTTTTGGCATCCCACCTTCGGGCGATTATTTTTATGCTACAGTTCAAGGCCTATGTTTGGCACACGGAGGCCTCGCAGTCTCGAATTCCATTCCGAGTCCAGCGACGAATCCTTGCCCCGGGCCCCCACCAAGGCCATAGCCCACTGCTTTTTGACATTTTCCGCTGGGGCTTGGCACCCCAACCACTGGCACTCTTGCGCGGCTGTGCCCACTCCCTATTTTTTATACACGGAGGGCCTCGCAGTCTCTCTGGCCTCTATCTGAACCAAGGATCTATCCTCACGCCCCCACCAAGGCTATCGCCTAACTGTTTTTTTGCACATTAGCTTTTGGCACCTGGGACCTTCCTGGTGCTTATTTTTGGGTGCGGCTGTGATCATGGGCTCATTTTTGCCACACAGAGGGACCTCGCAAAGTCTCGGCGATGATTGAGTCCGTGGATCTAATCACCACTTCCCACCAAGGCTATAGCCCAATCTGATTTTTGCCATTTTTCGGCCATGGTTCCCACCATGGGCGCCATTTTGCATGCTGGCTACATTCAGGGCCTATTTTTACACACATGGAGGCCCCCCTCGCAAAGTCTCACCCCATTCGGAGTGCGGCGGACTAACTCACCGCCCCACCAAGGCTATAGGCCCACCCGATTTTGGCCATTTTTCCGGCTAGTTTTTGGTACCTCGACTATGGTTGTCTTATGAGGGTCACTGCTGACTGCATGCACTTGGAGGCCCTGTTTCAGAGTCTTGACCCATTCCAGTCCGCGACGAATCTCGCCTCGGCCCCACCTCAAGGCTATAGCCCGCCTGGCTTTTTGACATTTTTCCACTGGGGGCTTCTAAGACCCGAACCTTCGCTTATTTTTCAAGGCATACAGCATCGCCGCCCATTTTTGGCACACGGACTCCCTCAAGAAGTCTTGTCTCATCTGAGTCCGGGCGGATTTAATCCTGTCTCCTCCTCGGCTAGCCAACCCGGTTCATTTTTTTTTCCGCTTGGGGCTTTGGCAACTTGACCTGGGTTTCCATTTTTTATGCTACAGTTCACAGTCTATTTTGCAAACGAGGCCCTCGCAGTCTCGCCCCATTCTCCGAGTCCGGGCGGATTCAATCCGCCCGCCCCACCAAGGCTATGGTCTGCTCTTCGCCTTTTTTTTCCGGCTTGGGGCTTTAACCCAACCTTCTCGAGTTTTTTGACGCTGGCTGTGCCCAAGGCCTATTTTGCAACATGGAGGCTGGCATCTTCCCATTCAGTCCGCGATCTAATCCCCGCACGCCTCGCCCACCCCACCAAGGTTATAGCCCAATCTGCTTGGCTCCATTTTTCCGCTAGCTTTTGGTACCCTGACCTCACATTATATTTGGGCGCTGCCAGAGATCGATCCCGAGACGGGCACGTGGAGGCCCCACGCAGTCTCGGACCCATCTGAGTCCCGCGACGAACTCGCCCCACCAAGGTAGCCCAATCTTTTGACATTTTTCCGCTAGCTTTGGCACTCTGAACCTGGCGCGAGATGCCACATGCTGCTGTATTACAGCCCATTTTGGAACCCGAGGCCCTCGCAGTCTCGCCTATTCCAAGTCCGCGGACTTAACTTCGGGCCTCACTTCCTACTAAGGCTATATTCAATCTGATTTTGGCCATTTTTCCTGGCTAGTTTTTGGTACCCCACCTTCTTGGCGATTATTTTGGGTTAGAACTCTGACTAAGGGCACATCGGGGCTGGTCCTCGTCTCGCCGCTCAGTCCGGGCAGACGAATCTCGCCTCGGCCCACCCACACCAAGGCTATAGCCCAACCGTTTTTTGGACATTTTTCCGCAGGGGGTTTTTGGCACCCCAACCTTTGGCGCTTATTTTGGCCACAGCCTGCAGCCATTTTTTTGGCACACGGACTACCTCGCAGTCTCACGATTCTAAGTCCGCGGATCATCTCGCCTGCCTCCTCGGCTATAGCCCACCCGATGGCCATTCACATGGCACTGACCTGGCGCTTTATTTTTGGCGCTGGCTGTGCTCATGGCCTATTTTGCACACGAGGCCTCGCAGTCTCGCTTATCTCCGAGTCCGGGCGGATTTGGTCTCGCCTGTTTCCGCCACGCCCTTAAGGCGCGGCTTGCATCCGTTTCTTGGGTCTTTTTTCCGCTAGTTTTTGCACCCCAACCTTTGGTAAGATTTTGACGCCGGGTTGTGCCCAGGCCCTATTTTTTGGAACATGGAGGCTCCCAGCATCGTCCCATTCCGAGTCCCATGGACGCATCCTCACCATTTCACCCCACCAAGGCTATAGCCCACCTGCTTTGCCCATTTTTCCAGTTTTTGTACCTGACCTTCATGGGCCACATCACTGGCACGTATGGCCCCACGCAGTCTCTCGACCCATTCTCGAGTCCGGGCGCACGATCCGCCCGCCCACCAAGGCCAGGCCCACCCGCTTTTTGACATTTTTCCGCTGGGGCTTTGCACCGAACCTTCAGGCGCTTGATTTTTGCTGTGCCCACTATTTTTGGCACACGAGGCCCTCGCAAAGTCTCGCTCTATTCAGTCCGCGCACGAACTGGGCCTGCCCCACCAAGGCTATAGCTCAATCTCGATTTTTTTGGCCATTCGCTAGCTTTTAACCTGAACTGGGCACTTTGATTTTTGGCTGGCCAGTTCATGCCCATCTTTAGAACACGGAGGCCCCTGCAGTCTCGCCCATTCGAGTCCCGGGCGGACGAACTCGCCTCGCCTCCACTCAAGGCTATAGCCCAATCTGGATTTTTGGCCATTCAGCTTTTTGTACCCCAACCTTCGGGTAATTATTTTGGGCTGCCAGACTCTGACCGCTGGCACACGGGGGTCCCTCAAGTCTCGCCCCCATTCGAGTCCGGGCGCGACTAATCAGCCTACCCCCCCCACCAAGGCTATAGCCCAACCTTGACATCATAGGGGTTTTGGCACCCCAACCTGGCGCTTATTTTGCTGGCCAGTTCATGCCTATTTTTGCACACGGACTCCCAGTCTGCCCCCATTCTGTCCCATGGATTAACTTCGGGCCAGCCTCCTCAAGGCTATAACCCACCATTATTGGCCATTTTTCCTGGGGGCTTTTGTACCCTGACCTCGGGCGCTTTATTTTTTGGCGCATGCTCAAGGCCCATTTTTTTTTGCAAACGGAGGCCCTCTCAAAGTCTCACCCCATCTGGTCCCGCGGATCTAATCCGCCTGGCCTCCCACCTGGGCTACAGGGCCCACCGTTTTCGGGCCTTTTTCCGCTAGGCTTTGTTCCAACCTCAAGGCGATATTTTACAAGCAGTTCAAGGCCTATTTTTTGGCACATCGGACTACCTCGAAAGTCTGGCCGATTCCAAGTCCGGCGGATCTAACTTCGGCCTCCTCTCAAGGCCCACCTGGATGGCTATTTTTCATTAGCTTTTGGCACTTGACTCATGATTTTTACAGTTCATGCCTATTTGCACACGGAGGCCCCTCGCAGTCTCGGCCTCTATTTTAGTCCGGCGGACGAATCTCGCCTTCCCCCACTACAAGCAGGGTCTATCCGTTTTTGGTTTTTTTTTTCATGGGGTTTTTATAACTTAACCTTCGTCACATTTTTACGCTACAGTTCAAGGCCTATTTTTTTGAACACGGAGGCCCTCGCAGTCTCGCCCCATTCTAGTCCGCGAATTCATCTCGCTCACCATTCAAGGCTATAGGCCAATCTGCTGCCCATTTTTCCGCTAGCTTTTGTACCCCGACCTTTCGGGCTATTATTTTGGCGCTGGCTAGACATCAAATCCCAGCTGGCACGTGGAGGGTCTCTATCGCAAAGTCTCTCGACTCATGCCGGTCCCATGCACGGACCTTCGCCCGCTTCCCCCACTCAAGGCTATATAGCCCAATCTGCTTTTTTGACATTTTTCCGCTAGCTTTTAGTAGCACTCGAACCTTCGGGCTGGATTTTACGCGACTGTCCCCACGGCTATTTTTTACACATCGGAGGCCCCTCAGAAAGTCTCACGATTCCGAAGGTCCCAAGGGATTTTAATCTCGCTCGGCCTCGCCATCAGGGAGGCTATAGCCCACCCGGGTTTTTACTATTTTTCCGGCTAGTTTTGGCATCCCAACCTGTCAAGCATTTTTATGCTGGCCAGCTCAAGGCTCATTTTTGGAACACGGAGGCCCTCGCAGTTTCGCCTCTATTCCGAACCCCGCGAACTAACTCGCCCCACCAAGGCTATAGGCCACCCGCTTTTGGCAATTTTTTCGCTTGGGGCTGGCACCCCAACCTTCACGCTTTATTTTGGGAGCGGCCAGTTCAAGGCCTGCCTTGGCACACGGAGGCCCCCTCGCAGTTCGCCCCATTCCGAGTCCGGAGAACGAACCGCCTCACCACCAAGCATACCCACCTGTTTGGCCATTTTCCGCTGGGCTGGCACCTCGACCTGGGCGCTGGCCAGCACGCTGCCTATTTTGGCATTAACGGAGGCCCCCAAAGTCTCGTCTTGTCTCGAGTCCGGCGGATCAATCCTCGCCTCGCCCGCCACCTCCAGGCTATAGCCCAATCTTTTGTTTCATTTTTCCGCCAGTTTTTGCACCCCAACCTCTGGTCATGACATTTTATGCTGGGTTGTACCATGCTCATTTTTTGGAACACGGAGGCCTCTGTGTCTCGCCTCATTCTAGTCCTGAACGAACCTCACTCAGCTCACTGGCCCAAGGCCAGGCTGGCCTGTTTTGGCAATTTCATTAGCTTTTGCACCAACCTTCGGGCGGCTTTTTCGGGCGCTGTTGCAGTTCATGCCCATTTTGAACACGGAGGCCCTCGGCAGCATCGCCGACCCGAGTCTGGCGGATCTAACTCAGCTGCCTCCCGCGGCCCCACTGTATTATATTCACCTGTTTTTGTATAATTTTTTCTGGGGCTTTGGCAACTCAACCTTCGGGTTGTTATTTTTGATGCTGGCCAGCTCAAGGCCTATTTTTTACACACGAGGCCTCGCAGTTCGCCCCATTCCCGAGTCCTGGAGAATGAACTCGCCACCTCACCAAGGCTATTACCCACCTGTTTTTTTTTGGCCATTTTCCGCCAGGTCTTGTATAACTCCTAACCTTCGGCGCTATTTTGGGAGTTGCCAGATCATGCCTATTTTTTTGCACACGAGGCCTCCAAAGTCTCGGCTTCTATCTGAGCGTCCCATGGACGGTCCGCCCACCCCCCACCAAGGCTATAGCCCACCCGATTTTTGGCCATCGTTTCATTAGCTTTCTGCACCTGACCATGGGCCATTTTTGGCTGCTGTCCAAGGGCTCATTTTTGGCACATGGAGGCCCCTCGCAGTCTCGCCTCTATTCGAACTGGTATCGAACTTCACCGCCCCCACTTCCAAGGCTATAGCACACCCGATTTTTGGCCATTTTTCCGCTGGGGACTTTCGGCACCCCAAACTTCGGGCACTTATTTTAGGGCGCGGCTGTGCCCGTGGCCTATTTTTGGCACACGGAGGGCCCACGCAAAGTCTCGACTCATTCCGAGTCCGGCGCACGAACTTCGCCCGCCCACCTGCTATAGCCCACCTGCTGACATTTTTCCGCTGGGGCTTAGCACTGAACCTTCGGGCGCTGATTTTACAGCCACGGCTATTTTTGGCAGACGGAGGCCCCTGGCAAAGTCTCGTCCCATTCCGAGTCCGGCGGATGAACTGCCTGCCATACTCCAACTGCTTCGGGCCATTTTTCCCGCTAGCTTTCGCAGCCCAACTCTGGCGCTTATTTTACGCTGTCCAAGGCCTATTTTAGCACACCGGAGGCCTCGCAGTCTCGGTCTCGAGTCCCAGGAAGTCCGGGCGGACTCTAACCGCCCAGCCCACCAAGGGTATAGCCCTCCCGATTTTTGGACATTTTTCTGCTAGGGGTTTTGGCACCCCGAACTTCAGGTGTTAATTTTTGGCCACAGCGGCTGCCCCTACCCCATTTTTTCAGACACCGGAGGCCCCTCAAGAAAGTCTTGCCCGAGTCTGGCGGACGAACTTCGGCCGCCCCCCCCACCAAGGCTATAGCCCATTCGCTTTTAGCCATTTTTTCTGGGACTTTTGCACCTCGATCAGTGGGATGCTTATTTTTACGCTGGCTGTGCCCGCTCATTTTATTACATCGAGGCCTCACAAGAAGTCTCGGCGCCCCATTCGAGTCCGGCGGCGAATTAACTTCACTCACGCCAGGCTATACACCCCAATCTGGATTTTTGGCAATTTTCCCTGGGGTTCTAGCACCCCTGACCTTCGGCACTTATTTTTGGCGCGGCCAAGGTGACCGCGATCATGGGCAGCACGGGGCCCTCGGCAGTCCACCCATTCTCGAGTCGCCCACGAACTGCTCACTTCCCACCAAGGCTATAGCCCAACCTGCTGACATTTTCCATCAGGGGCTTTTGTTTGTACTCCCAACCTTGGCGCTTATTTTTGGCAGCGGTTGTCTTTGGCCTATTTTTTGGTACATGGAGGCCCATCGCAATGTCTCTCGCCCCCATTCCAAGTCCCATGGATCTAATCTCACTTCCACCAGTGCTATAGCCCCAGATTTTGACATTTTTCCGCTTAGTTTTGGCACCTCAACTTCAGGTGTTTATTTTGGGCGCTGGCTGTGCCTCGCCTATTTTTTTGACACGGAGGACCTCTCGAAAGTCTCTCGCTTATTCCGAGTCTGGCGCAGGAACCGCCTACCTGGGCTATAGCCCACCTGTTTTTGGCCATTTGAGATTTCTTTGGCACCTGATATTCTGGCTTATTTTTGGCGGCTGTGCCACGTGGCCTTATTTGGCCCACACACTGAGGCCTCGCAAGTCTCACACCATTCCGAGCCCGGGATCGAATCCGCCTCCCCCCGGGCCCCACGCAAGAGCTATAGCCATCCCGATGGCCATTTTTTCGCTGGGGCTTTTTAAATTACCTCGACCTTCGCCACTGACATGGGCCAAGAATGCTAGGCGCGGCTGTGCTAGCTGACTCCCACGGCACATCTGAGGCCCCTCGAAGTCTCGCCCCATTTCAGTCCGGCGGAATCCCGCCTCGCTCCCCACCATGGTATAGCCCTCCCATTTTTGACATTTTCTGCTGGTGGTTTTGCACCTCGAACTTCAGTGTTAATTTTAGGCCTTTGGGCTGTGCCCCGGCCTATTTACCGCTTTGCACACCTAGAGGACCTCGGATAGTCTTTCCATATTCCGAGTCTGATGCGACTAACTTCGCCGCCTCCACCAAGGCTATAGCCACCTGTTTTTGGTTATTTTTCCGCATTGGGACTTTGGCACCGATCTATGTGCTTATTTTTGGGCGCTTGGCTGTGTCCGCTGGCCTATTTTTGCACACCGAGGCCCCACGCAAAGTATTGCCCCAATACCAGTCCCGGCGACTACAGTCTTCGCCCCCCACCAGGCTATACCCACGCGATTTTTGCAATTTTTTCCTGGGGGCTTTCTGGCACCTGACCAAGACCTGATTATTTTGGGCTACAGATCATGACGGACTCCCCGCGGGCACACGGGGGCCCCTCGCAAAGTCTCGCCCCATTCCGAGTCCGGCGCACGAACTTCGCCCGCCCCCCCCACCAAGGCTATAGCCCAACCGTTTTTTGGACATTTTTCCGCTGGGGGCTTTTGGCACCCCAACCTTCGGGCGCTTATTTTTGGGCGCCTGCTGCCAGCCGACCTATTTTGCACAGAGGCCTCACAATGTCTCGCCTCATTCAAGTCCCGGATCGAATCCTCGCCCCCCACCAAGGCTATAGCCCTCTATTGGCCATTTTTCCGTTGAGGACTTTGGTACCCCGACCTGGCGCTAATTTTAAGCGGCTGTGCCCACATGCACAACTATTTTTTGCACACCTGAGACCCTTGCAAAGTCTCGCCCCATTCCGAGTTCGGCGGACGAACTTCGCCCGCGCCCCCCACCAAGGCTATAGCCCACCCGTTTTTTTGGCATTTTTCCGCGCCAAGACCCCAACCTTCGGGCACTTATTTTTGTGGCTGTGTCTGTGGCCTATTTTGGTGCACATGGAGGCCCCTCACAATGTCTCGCCCCATTCCAAGTCCGGCGGATTTAACCCACCCCCAACCAAGGCTATAGCCCTCTCTGGATTATTAGCCGCCCGCTTAGGGATTTTTGGCCCTGACCTCTGGCTTTATTTCGGGTGCTGTGCCCGGCCTATTTTTGGCACACCTGCAGGCCCTTGCAAAGTCTCGCCTCATCTCCGAGTCCGATGGATCGAACCGCCTCGCACTCCCGAGGCTATAGCCCACCCGCTTTTTGGCCATTTTTTCCGCTGGGGCTTTGGCACCCCAACCTTCGGCACTTATTTTTTTGATCGGCTGTGGTCAGCTGGCCATTTTTGCACACGGAGGCCCTCGCGAAAGTCTCGCCCATTCGAGTCCGGCGCGAATCCATCCGCCCCGACCAAGGCTATTGCCCACCCGTTTTTTGGCCATTTTTCCTCTGGGGTCTGTTGGCACCCCAACCTTCGGGCGCTTCTTTTTGGGCGCGGTGTTAGGTCCCAGTCAGATGCAGCTTAACGATTACAAGTAGTGCTAGTGATATTGTTTCTGCTTGTGGTGAGAAATAACCAAATAATTGCAGTTTGAAATCTCAATGCCTTTATTCATATTCTGGAGCTTATTTATAATCACACGACCTTGATTTTCAACCTACAATCACGGCTGAAATCAACAAAACAAATATTAAAATAACTACTTAGCTAATATTTCGTAAAAGATAATCAAAAGCAACTTGATAAGGTTATCCCAAAAGCAACTTGATAAGGTCATCCCAAATCACGTCTCCAGTACTCATCTTTACAATTTCCACGCGTGAAACTGCACATGCATGTGTCATGCATGGCTTGGAATCAACTTATGCTCTCAATGCATTATACTTATGGTTTGGCTTTGCATTCTTCCATCTTCGTGGCTCATGCACTTGCTTCCTATCACGCTGCTGTGCTCGCGTCTATTTTTAACACTGAGGCCTCGCAAAGTCATCACGCTTCATTCCCGAAGTCCGACCGATCTCGCGCCTCCAAGGCTATAGCCCAACCGATTTTTTGGCCATTTTTCCGCAGGGGGCTTTTGGCACCCCGACTTTCGGGCGCTTATTTTTGTCTGGCTGTGTCGCCTGTGGCCTATTTTGGCATTTGCACACAGAGGCCCCTCGCAGTGTCGCCCATTCTGAGTCCGGGCGATCTAACCCGCCTCCCACCAAGGCTATCGCCCGCGATTTTTGGCCATTTTTCCGCTTGAGGGCTTTTGCACCTCGACCTTGGCGATTATTTTTGGCAGCTGGCTGTCCCCTGCCTATTTTTGCAGCACATACGGGCCTCGCAAAAGTCTCGCCCCCATCTGAGTCCCGAGGATCTAACCATCCGCCCACTCAAGGCTATAGCCCACCCGATTTTTTGGCCATTTTTCGCTGAAATTGGGGCTTTTTGACCTTTGGCGGTTATTTTGTTAACGGCTGTCCCCAAGGCCTATTTTTTTTCGCACAAAGGCCCTCGCAAAGTCTTGCCCCAGAGTCCCATGACGATTTAACTCACTCGCTTCCCCAACAAGGCTATAGCCCAATCTGATTTTTGGCCATTTTTCCGGAGCTTTTTGGCTCCCCGACCTTTGAGGTGAATTATTTTGGTAGGGCTGTCCTTGGCCTATTTTTGGCACAGCGGGCCCTCGCCAAAGTCTCGCCCCATTCTGAGTCCGGCGGGATCGAACCGCCCCCCAACCAAGGCTTTATCCCCGATTTTTAATTTTTCAGAGGGGCTTTGGTACCCGACTCATGGCAATTTTTAAGGCAGGCTGTGCCCACACCCATTTTTGCACACGGCGGCCCCTCGCAAAGTCCAGCCCCATTCCGAGTGCGGCGGATTCGAACCGCCTCGCCCCCACCAAGGCTATAGCCCACCCGATTTTGGCCATTTTTCCGCTTGGGGACTTTTAGCACCGACCTTTCAGTTATTTTTGGGCGCTATTAAGGCCACCCGACTCAAGGGCACACGAGGCCCCTCAAAGTCTCGCCCATTCTGAAGTCCGTGGGACTTAACATCGCTGCCCCCACCAAGGCTATAGCCCACCTGCTTTTTTTACATTTTTCGCTGGGCTTTTGGCACCCCAACCGTGGCTTATTTTGGGCTACAGTTCGGCTGTGAGCCTATTTTTGGCCCATGGAGGCCCCTCGCAAAGTCTCACACCATCTCCCGAGCCCGGTCTGTGGGATCTTAATCCGCTCCACCGGCTATAGCCCAATCTGGGATTTTTTTTCGCTAGCTTTTTACCCGACCTCGGCCACTTATTTTAGCGCTGGGTGGTGCCAGCGACTCCTCACAAGCACAAACTGGAGGCCCCTCGCAAAGTCTCGCCCCATTCCGAGTCCGGCGGACGAAATTGCCCGCCCCCCCCCACCAAGGCTATAGCCCACCCGGTTTTTGGACAATTTTCCGTTGCTTTGCTTTTGCACTTGCAACCTTCGGCGCTTATTTTGGACTTCCTGTGCCTTCACCTATTTTTGGCTCACGGACTCCCTCGCAAAGTCTCGTCTCCATTCGAATGATCTAACACGCCCGACCCCCCACCTAGGCTATAGCCCACCCGATTTTTTGACCATTTTTCAGCTTTTGGCACCTGAACTTGTTATTTTGGGCACGGCGGTGCCAGCGACTCCCCGCGGGCACACGGAGGCCCCTCGCAGTCTCGCTTCCATTCCAGTCCGGCGGATCTAATCCGCCCCCCCTACCAAGGCTATAGCCCACCCGATTTTTGGCCATTTTTCCGCTGGGGGCTTTTGGTACCCCGAACTTCGGGCGCTTATTTTTGGGCACGGCTGTGATCCCGACTCCCCACGGGCACACGGGGGCCCCTCGCAAAGTCTCGCCCCATTCCGAGTCCGGCGCACGAACTTCGCCCGCCCCCCCCACCAATGCTATAGCCCACCCGTTTTTTGGACATTTTTCCGTTGGGGGCTTTTGGCACGCCAATCTTCGGGCGCTTATTTTTGGGCTCGGCTGTGCCCGCGGCCTATTTTTGGCTCACGGACGCCCCTCGCAAAGTCTCGCTCCATTCCGAATCCGGCGGACGAACATCGCCCGCCCCCCCCACCAAGGCTATAGCACACCCGATTTTTGACCATTTTTCCGCTGGGGCTTTTGGCACCCCTACCTTCGGCCGCTTATTTTTGGGCACGGCGGGGCCAGCGACTCCCACACGGAGGCCCTCGCAAAGTCTTTCCGCATTCTGAGTCCGTCGGACGAAGTTCGCCTCCCCGCCCACCAAGGCTATAGCCACCTGCCATTTTTCCCTGGGGCTTTCAGCACCCCAACCTGGCTCTTAATTTTGGCGCTGTGCCCATGCCTATTTTGGCACACGGGGGCCCTCGCAGTGTCGCCCCATTCGAGTCCGGCGCGCACGAACTCGCCCCACCAATGCTATAGCCATCCGGGACATTTTTCACCGCTTTCTCAGCTTTGGCACGCCAACCTCAAGCGCTTTTTTGGGTCGGCTAGACCAAGGCCTATTTTTTGGCTCACGGACGCCTCGAAAGTCTCGCTCCATTCGAATCCGGGCGGATCTAACACGCCCGCCCCCACCAAGTGCTATAGCACAATCTGATTTTGACCATTTTTCCGCTGGGGCTTTTGGCACCCCTACCTTCGGCCGCTTATTTTTGGGCACGGCGGCGCCAGCGACTCCCCGCGGGCACACGGAGGCCCCTCGCAAAGTCTCGCCCGTTCCGAGTCCGGCGGAAGAACTTCGCCCTCCCACCTTAAGGCTATAGCCCAATCTGCTTTTTTATTTTTCCGCTGGGGGCTTTTCGCACCCCAACCGTCGGGCACTTATTTTTGGGCGCAGCTGTGCCCGCGGCCTATTTTTGGCACTCGGAGGCCCCTCGCAAAGTCTCGGCCCATTCCGAGTCCGGTGGACGAACTTCGCCCGCCCCCCCCACCAAGGCTATAGCCCACCCGATTTTTGGCCATTTTTCCGCTGGGGGCTTTTGGTGCCTCGACCTGCGTGCGCTTATTTTGGACGAGGCTGTGCCCGCGGCCTATTTTTGGCAAACGGAGGCCGCTCGAAAGTCTCGCCCCATTCTGAGTCCGGCGGATCTAATGCCTGCCTCCCACCAAGGCTATAGCCGACCTGCTTTTTGGCCATTTTTCGCTGGGGGCTTCTGGCACCCCAACCATCGGCGACTTTATGGCTGTCAATGGCCTATTTTTTCGCCCTCGCCAAAGTCTCGCCCAATTCCGAGTCCGGCGACGAACCCGCCCCCACCCAGGCTATAGCCCACCGTGATTTGGTCCTTTTTCCGCTGAGGGCTTTTGGCACACCAACCTTCGGCACTATTTTTGGCTGGCTGTGCCTATTTTATCACATGAGGCCCCTCGCAGTCTCGCCCCATCGAAGTCCCATGGACGGATACACGCCTGCCCCACCAAGGCTATAGCCCACCCAATTTTGGCCATTTTTCCGTGGGGCTTTTGGCACTCGTCCTTGGCGCTTATTTTTGGGTGGCAGTTCATGGCCTATTTTTTGCCACACGGAGGCCCTAGCAAAGTCTCGCCCATTCGAGTCCGCTGGATCTAATCTCCTCCCCACCAAGGCTCACACGCGTTTTGGCCATTATTCCTCTGGGGGCTTTTGGCTTCAATCCTTCAGGTGCTTATTTTTTGGGGCTACAGCCCTCAAGATCCCTGGCACACTATGCTCTCGCAGTCTCACCCCATTCCAGTCAGACTAACTTTCTCCCCGTGGCTATAGCCCAATCGATGGCCATTTTTCGGGGGCTTTTTGGTTTCTGGCGCTTATTTTTGGGCAGCTGCCTGCCTATTTTACACGGAGGGCCTATAAAAGTCTCACCCCATTCCGAGTCCAGGCGTCACGAACTCGCCTCGCCCACCAAGGCTATAGCCCACCCTTTTTGGTCATTTTCCTGGTTCTTTTGGCACTTAACCTTTCAAGGCTGTGCCCATGGCCTATTTTTGGCACACGGAGGGCGCTCGCAAAGTCTCACCCCATTCCGAGTCCGGCGGACGAAGTTCGCCCACCCTCCCCACCAAGGCTATAGCCCACCCGTTATTTGGTCATTTTTCCAAGCTTTTGACCTTGGCGCTTATTTTGGTGCGGCTGTACCCGCAAGGCCTATTTTGCCACACGAGGCCCTAAAGTCTCGCCCCATTCCGAGTCCGACGAATCCTCCCCACCAAGGCTATAGCCCACGCATTTTTTGGCCATTTTTTTTTGTTAACCTTCAGGGTGCTTATTTTTGCGGCAGTTCATCCTGGCACACAGAGGCCCCTCGCAGTCTCGCCCCATTCCGAGTCCGGGCGCATGAACCGCCTCCCCACCAAGGCTATAGCACCTGCTTTTGGTCATTTTTCCGCTGGGGTCTTTACTAACTGTGTTGTGGCGGCCTATATTTGGAGGGCCTCGCAAAGTCTCACCCCATTCGAGTCCATGAACAGCCCCCAAGGCTATAGCCCACACCTTTTTGGCCATCTAGCTTTTTAACCTTCAGGTGCTTATTTTGGGCGCCTGCCCAGATCCTATTGGCACACTGGCTCTCGCAACGTCTCACCCCATTCCGAGTCTGGCTGAAGAAATTCGCCCTCCCACCCCACCATGTCTATAGCACACCCGATTTTTGTCCATTTTTCCGCTGGCTTTTGGTTCCGACCTGGCGCTTTTTTGTGCTGCCACCTATTTTTTAACACGGAGGTCTCGCAAAAGTCTCACCCCATTCGAAGTCGGCGACGAACTCACTTCCCCCCACCAAGGCTATAGTCACCCCTTTTGGTCATTTTTCATTGGTTCTTTACACCAACCTTGCCTGCTGGCTAATTTTTACACGGAGGCCCCTCAAAGTCTCACCCCATTCCGAGTCCTATGGACGATCTTCGCCTCCCCCCAAGGCTATAGCCCCCGATTTTGGCCATTTTTCCGCTTGGGGCTTTCACCTTAGCTTCGATTTTTGGCGGCTTGTGTCCCGCCTAGTTTTGCACACGGAGGCCCTCGAAATGTCTCACCCATTCCGAGTCCGGCGACAACCGCCTCGCACCTTCCACCAAGGCTATAGCCCACCCGTTTTTTGGCCATTTTTCCGCTGGGGGCTTTTGGCACCCCAACCTTCGGGCGCTTATTTTTGGGCGCGGCTGTGCCCGCGGCCTATTTTTGGCACACGGAGGCCCCTCGCAAAGTCTCGCCCCATTCCGAGTCCGGCGGACGAACTTCGCCCGCCCCCCCCACCAAGGCTATAGCCCACCCGATTTTTGGCCATTTTTCCGCTGGGGGCTTTTGGTACCCCGACCTTCGGGCGCTTATTTTTGGGCGCGGCTGTGCCCGCGGCCTATTTTTGGCACACGGAGGCCCCTCGCAAAGTCTCACCCCATTCCGAGTCCGGCGGACGAACTTCGCCCGCCCCCCCCACCAAGGCTATAGGCCACACGTTTTTTGGTCATTTTTCCGCTGGGGTCTTTTGGCAACCCAACCTTCGGGCGCTTATTTTAGCGGCACCAAGGCCTATGTTTGCACACTGAGGCCCTCGCAAAGTTTCACATTCCGAGTCCGGGCCGATCGCCTGCCTACCACCACCAAGGCTATAGCCTCCGCTTAAGCCGCTGGGGCTTTGGCACCCCAACCTGGCGCTTGTTTTTACGCGGCTGTGCTCATATGTTTACACTGAGGCCCTCGAAGTCTCGCCCCACTCGAGTCCATGGATCTAACCTCACTACTTCACCCAGGCTATAGCCCACCTGCTTTTGGCCATTTTCCAGCCGGGGCTTTGCACCCAACCTCGGCTTATTTTGCTGGCCTCAAGGCCTATGTTTACACTTGAGGTCCTCGCGAAAGTCTCGCCATTCTGAGTCCGGCAAGTGGATCTAACACGCCCGCCTCCCCAACAAGGCTATAGCCACCTGCTTTTTTGCCCGCATTAGCTTTTGGCACCTAACCTTCTGGTGCCTATTTTTTGCCGGTGCGGCCTATTTTTGGCACAACGAGGACCCTCGCAAAGTCTCGCCCATTCGAGCCCAAGAAGAACTTCGCCCACCTATAGCCGATTTTTGCCATTTTCCGCTGGGTTTTGGCACCTGACCTGGCGCTTATTTTTGCGGCTGTGTCCAGCCTATTTTTACACATTGAGGCCCTCAGAAGTCTAACCCCATCTGAGTCCGGCGGAAGCCTCACCCCACCAAGCTATAGTCCACTGATTTTCCATTTTTCCGGGGCTTTGCACCTGACCTGGGCGCTTGTTTTTGGCTATGCCAAGAGCCATTTTATTTTTGGCACATGGAGGCCCCTCGTAAAGTCTCACCCCATTCTGAGTCCAAGGACTAACCGCCCCCCACCAAGGCTATAGCCCACCCGATTTTTGGACATTTTCCATGGGGTTTTGGCACCCCAGAGCGCTTATTTTTGGGCACGGCTGTGACCACGGCCTATTTTTGGCACACAGAGGCCCCTCGTAAAGTCTCTACCCATTCCGAGCCCGGCGGACGAACTTCACCCGCCCCCCCCACCAAGGCTACGCCTACCCGATTTTTGGCCATTTTTTCCGACGGGGGATTTTGGCACCCCGACCATCGGGCGGTCATTTTTAATGCTGTGACCACGACTCATGGCACGGAGGCCCTCGCAGTCTCGACCCATTCCGACTCAGGACGAACCGCCTCGCCTCAAGCTATAGCCCATCTGATTTTGGCCATTTTTCCACTGGGGCTTTGCACCTCGACCTCGGCGCTTATTTTAAGCACGTGATGACCATGACTCACTGAGGCCCTCACAAAATCTTGCCCCATAACGAGTCCGGCGGATGAACTTCGCCCGCCCCCCCCAACAAGGCTATAGCCCCCCCGGTTTTTGCCCATATTTACGCTGGGGCTTTTTGGAACCCCTGACCTGCACATTTTTGGGCTGGCTGAACCGCTGCCTATTTTTTTACGAGGCCCTCGCAATGTCTCGCAACATTCCGAGTCCGGCGGATCTAACCGCCCCCACCAAGGCTATAGCCCATCCGATTTTTAGCCATTTTTCCGCAGCTTTTTGCCCTGACCTTTGCTGCTTATTTTTGGGCGCTGTGCCCACGACTCAAGGGCACACGAGGCCCTGAAGTCTCGCCCCATTTTGAGTCCCGGATCTAACCGCCCCCCACCAAGGCTATAGCCCAATCTGCTTTTTGCCCATATTTTGCTGGCTTTGGCACCGACCTACGGGCGCTACTTTTGGCTGGCTGAACTCATGGCTATTTTTGCACACGGAGGCCCTCGCAGTCTCACCAGATTCGAGTCCGGCAGACGAACTTCACCCGTCCCCCCCGCCAAGGCTATAGCCCACCCGATTTTTGGCCATTTTTCCGCTGGGGGCTTTTGTCACCCCGACCTTCGGGCGCTTATTTTTGGGCGCGGCTGTATCCGCGGCCTATTTTTGGCACACGGAGGCCCCTCGCAAAGTCTCGCAACATTCCGAGTCCGGCGGACGAACTTCGCCCGCTCCCCCCACCAAGGCAATAGCCCACCCGATTTTTGGCCATTTTTCCGCTGGAGGCTTTTGCCACCCCGGCCTTCGGGCGCTTATTTTTGTTCATAAGTTGTCGACTTCAGCACGGAGGCCTCTGAAAGTCTCGCCCCATTCAGTCGGCGGACAGACTCACCTTCACCAACGCTATAGCCCACCCGTTTTTTGGCCATTTTTCCGCTGGGGGCTTTTAGCACCCCGACCGTCGGGCACTTATTTTTGGGCGCGGCTTTGCCCACGACTCTCCACGGGTACACGGAGGCCCCTCGCAAAGTCTCGCCGCATTCCGAGTCTTGCGGACGAACTTCACACGCCCCCACCACCAAGGCTATAGCCCACCGGATTTTTGGCCATTTTTCCGCTGGGGGCTATTGGCACCCCGACCTTCGGGCGCTTATTTTTGGGCGGGGCTGTGCCCGCGACTCGCCACGGGCACACGGAGGCCCCTCACAAAATCTCGCCCCATAACGAGTCCGGCGGACGAACTTCGCGCTCCCCCCCCACCAAGGCTATGGCCCACCCGTTTTTTGGCCATTTTTCCACTGGGGGATTTTGGCACCCCGACCTTGAGGCGCTAATTTTTGGGCGTGGCAGTGCCCGGGCCTAGTTTTGGCACAAGGAGTCCCCTCGCAAAGTCTCGCCCCATTCCGAGTCCGGCGGACGAACTTCGCCCGCCCCCCCACCAAGGCTATAGCCCACCCGTTTTTTGGCCATTTTTCCACTGGGGGATTTTGGCACCCCGACCTTCGGGCGCTTATTTTTGGGCGTGGCAGTGCCCGCGGCCTATTTTTGGCACACGGAGGCCCCTCGCAAAGTCTCGCCCCATTCTGAGTCCGGCAGACGAACTTCACCCGTCCCCCCCGCCAAGGCTATAGCCCACCCGATTTTTGGCCATTTTTCCGCTGGGGGCTTTTGTCACCCCGACCTTCAGGCACTTATTTTTTGCGGCTGTATCCAAGGGCCTATTTTTACACTGAGGCCCCTCAGTCTCGAACATTCCGAGTCCGGCCGGATCGAACCCCCCTCCCACCAAGGCAATAGCCCACCCGATTTTTGGCCATTTTTCCGCTGGCGCCTTTTGCCACCCCGGCCTTCGGGCGTTTATTTTTTGAAGTTGTGCCGCGACTCCCCACGGCACATCGGAGGCCTCGCAGTCTTGCCCCATTCGAGTCCGGCGGATAACTCGCCTCACGCCCACCAAGGCTATAGCCCACCCGTTTTTTGGCCATTTTTCCGCTGGGGGATTTTGGCACCCCGACCTTCGGGCGCTTATTTTTGGGCGTGGCAGTGCCCGCGGCCTATTTTTGGCACACGGAGGCCCCTCGCAAAGTCTCGCCCCATTCCGAGTCCGGCGGACGAACTTCGCCCGCCCCCCCCACCAAGGCTATAGCCCACCCGTTTTTTGGCCATTTTTCCGCTGTGGGCTTTTGGCACTGCAACCTTCGGGCGCTTATTTTTGGGCACGCCTGTGCCCGCGGCCTATTTTGGGCACATGGAGGCCCCTCGCAAAGTCTCGCCCCATTCCGAGTCCGGCGGACGAACTTCGCCCGCCCCCCCCCCCACCAAGGCTGTAGCCCACCCGTTTTTTGGCCATTTTTCCGCTGGGGGCTTTTGCCACCCCAACCTACGGGTGCTTATTTTTGGTTGTGCCGCGACTCACAAGGGCACACGGAGGACCTCTGCAAAGTCTCGCCCATTTGAGTCCGCGGATTAACCTCCCACCATGGCTATAGTCCACCCATTTTTTGGCCATTTTTCCGCTGGGGGATTTGCACCCCGACCTTCGGGCAGTTATTTTTGGGCGCGGCTGTTCCCGCGGCCTATTTTTGGCACACGGAGGCCCCTCGCAAAGTCTCGCCCCATTCCGAGTCTGGCGGACGAACTTCGCCCGCCCCCCCCACCAAGGCTATAGCCCACCCGATTTTTGGCCATTTTTCCGCTGGGGGCTTTTGGCACCCCGACCTTCGGGCGCTTTTTTATTAGCGTGGAACTTCCTGTGGCCTATTTTTGGCACATGGAGGCCCCTCGCAAAGTCTCGCCTCATTCCAAGTCCGGCGGGATTTAACGCCTCGCCTCCCCCCCAAGGCTATAGTCCACCTGCTGGGCTCCTTTTTCCCTTAGCTTTTTGGCCACCCAACCTTCGGGCGCTTTTTTTTTGGCGGGCCTGTGGCCGGGGCCTATTTTTGGCACACGGAGGCCCCTCGCAAAGTCTCGCCCCATTCCGAGTCCGGCGGACGAACTTCGCCCCCCCCACCAAGGCTATAGCCCACCCGATTTTTGGCCATTTTTCCGCTGGGGGCTTTTGTCACCCCGACCTTCGGGCGCTTATTTTTGGGCGCGGCTGTGCCCGCGGCCTATTTTTGGCACACGGAGGCCCCTCGCAAAGTCTCGCCCCATTCCGAGTCCGGCGGACGAACTTCGCCCGCCCCCCCACCAAGGCTATAGCCCACCCGATTTTTGGCCATTTTTCCGCTGGGGGCTTTTGGCACCCCGACCTTCGGGCGCTTATTTTTGGGCGCGGCTGTGCCCGCGACTCCCCGCGGGCACACGGAGGCCCCTCGCAAAGTCTCGCCCCATTCCGAGTCCGGCGGACGAACTTCGCCCGCCCCCCCCCACCAAGGCTATAGCCCACCCGTTTTTTGGCCATTTTTCCGCTTGGGGATTTTGGCAGCCCGACCTTCGGGTGCTTATTTTTGGGTGTGGCAGTTCCCGCGGCCTATTTTTGTCACACGGAGGCCCCTCGCAAAGTCTCGTCCCATTCCGAGTCTGGCGGACGATCTTCGCCCGCCCCCCCCAACAAGGCTATAGCCCACCCGTTTTTTGCCCATATTTCCGCAGGGGGCTTTTGGCACCCCGACCTACGGGCACTTAGTTTTGGGCGCGGCTGAACCCGCGGCCTATTTTTGGCAAACGGAGGCCCCTCGCAAAGTCTCGCAACATTCTCTGTCCGGCGGACGAAATTCGCCCGCCCCCCCCACCAAGGCTATAGCCCACCCGATTTTTGGCCATTTTTCTGCTGGAGGTTTTTGGCACCCCGACCTTCGGGCCCTTATTTTTAAGCGGCTGCCTCGCTTGACTCAAGGCTGGTACACCTAGGTCCCCTCGCAGAAGTCTCGCCCATTCGAGATCATGGATCTAATCCCGCCCCACCCGCCCTCCCCACCAAGGCTATAGCCGATCTGGATTTTTAGCCATTTTTTCTGTTGGGGCTTTGTCACCCCTGACCTTGGGCGATTTTTTGGCTGGCTGCCTATTTTTGGTACACGGAGGCCCCTCGCAAAGGCTCACAACATTCCGAGTCCGGGCGGATTTAACCGCCCGCCCCACTCAGGCTATAGCCCATTGGATTTTTGGGCATTTTTCCGCTGAGGCTTTTGGCACCGACCTGGGCTTACTTTTTGGGTGTGGCAGTGCCCAAGGCCTATTTTTTTTCACACGAGGCCTCAAACTCGCCCCATTCTCAGTCCGGCGGATCTAACATCGCCCCCCAACAAGGCTATAGCCCACCCGTTTTTTGCCCATTTTTCCGCTGGGGGATTTTGGGAGCCCGACCTTCGGGTGCTTATTTTTGGGCGTGGCAGTGCCCACAGCCTATTTTTGTCACATGGAGGCCCCTCGCAAAGTCTCGTCCCATTCCGAGTCCGGCGGACGAACTTCGCCCGCCCACCCGTTTTTTGGCCATTTTTCCGCTGGGGGCTTTTGGCACCCCAACCTTCGGGCGCTTATTTTTGGGCGCGGCTGTGCCCGTGGCCTATTTTTGGCACACGGAGGCCCCTCGCAAAGTCTCGCCCCATTCTGAGTCCGGCGGACGAACTTCGCCCGCCCCCCCCACCAAGGCTATAGCCCACCCGTTTTTTGCCCATATTTCCGCTGGGGGCTTTTGGCACCCCGACCTACGGGCGCTTACTTTTGGGCGCGGCTGAACCCGCGGCCTATTTTTGTCACACGGAGGCCCCTCGCAAAGTCTCACCGCATTCCGAGTCCGGCAGACGAACTTCACCCGTCCCCCCCGCCAAGGCTATAGCCCACCCGATTTTTGGCCATTTTTCCGCTGGGGGCTTTTGTCACCCCGACCTTTGGGCACTTATTTTTTGCAGTATCCATGGCCTATTTTTACACTGAGGCCCTGAAGTCTCGCAACATTCCGAGTCCGGCGGACGAACTTCGCCCGCCCCCCCCACCAAGGCAATAGCCCACCCGGTTTTTGGTCATTTTTCGGCTGGAGGCTTTTTACACCTGCCTTGGCGCTTATTTTTAGCGGTTGTGCCCATGACTCTGGCACACGGAGGCCCTCGCAAAGTCTCGCCCATTCTCAAGTCCCATGGACGAATCCCGCCCCCCCCTAAGGCTATAGCCCAACCGCTTTTTATTTCTCCTGGGGCTTTTGGCACCCTGACTGGCGGCTGTGCCTGCGGCCTATTTTTGGCACACGGAGGCCCCTCGCATAGTCTCACCCCATTCCGAGTCCGTTGGACGAACTTCGCCCGCCCTCCCCCTCCAAGGCTATAGCCCACCCGTTTTTTGGCCATTTTTACGCTGGGGGCTTTTGGCACCCCAACCTTCGGGCGCTTATTTTTGGGAGCGGCTGTGCCCGTGGCCTATTTTTGGCACATGGAGGTCGCTCGTAACGTCTCGCCCCATTCCGATTCCGGCGGACGAAATTCGACCGCCCCCCCCACCACCAAGGCTATAGCCCACCCGTTTTTTGGCCATTTTTCCGCTGGGGGATTTTGGCGCCCCGACCTTCGGGTGCTTATTTTTGGGCATGACAGTGCCCGCGTCCTATTTTTGGCACACGGAGGCCTCTCGCAAAGTCTCGCCCCATTCCGAGTCCGGCGGCGACAAGGCTATAGCCCACCCGTTTTTTGCCCATTTTTCCGCTGGGGGCTTTTGGCACCCCGACCTAGGGGCGCTTACTTTTGGGAGCGGCTGTGCCCGCGGCCTATTTGTGGCACACGGAGGCCCCTCGCAAAGTCTCGCCCCATTCCGAGCCCGGCGGACAAACTTCGCCCGCCCCCACTACCAAGGCTATAGCCCAACCGCTTTTTGGCCATTTTTCCGCAGGGGGCTTTTGGCACCCCGACCTTCGGGCGCGGCTGTGCCCGCGGCCTATTTTTGGCACACGGAGGCCCCGCGCAAAGTCTCTCCCCATTCCGAGTCGAGTGGACGAACTTCGCCCGCCCCCCCCACCAAGGCTATAGCCCACCCGGTTTTTGGCCATTTTTCCGCTGAGGGCTTTTGGCACCCCGACCTTCGGGGGCTTATTTTTGGCGCGGCTGTGCTCGCGACCCCCCGCGGGCACACGGAGACCCCTCAATAAGTCTCGTTCCATTCCAAGTCCGGCGGATTTAACCGCCTCGCCCCCCTTCACCAACGCTATAGCCAACCCGATTTTTGGCAGTTTTTCCGCAGGGGGCTTTTGGCAACCCGACCTTCGGGCGCATATTTTTGGGCGTGGCGGTGCCCGTGACTCTCCTCGGGCACACGGAGGCCCTCACAAAGTCTCGCCCCAATCCGAGTCTGACAACCTCACCCCACCAAGGCTATAGCCCACCTGGGCCATATTTCGCTGGGGCTTTTGACACCCCGCCCTTATTTTTTGGGCGGCTGTGCCCATTTTTTTTGGTACACGGAGGCCCCTCGCAAAGTCACGCCCCATTCCGAGCCCGGCGGATGAACTTCCCCCGCCCCCACCCCCAAGGCTATACCCACCCATTTTTTGCCCATTTTTCCGCTGGGGGCTTTTGACACCCGGACCTACAGGCGCTTACTTTTGGACGCGGCTGAACCCGCGGCCTATTTTTGGCACACAGAGGCCCCTCGTAAAGTCTCGTCCCATTCCGAGTCCGGCGGACGAACTCGGCCTCCCACCAGGCTATAGCCAACCGCTTGGGCCATTTTCTGCTGGGGCTTTTGCACCCCTGACCTTGAGCTGTGATCAAGGGCCTATTTTTGGCACACGGAGGCCCGCGAAGTCTCTCCCATTCCGAGTCGAGGGATCTAACTTCACCAAGGCTATAGCCCACCCGGTTTTTGGCCATTTTTCCGGTGGGGGCTTTTGCCACCCCTATTTTCGGGTGCTTATTTTTGGGCGCGGCTGTGCCCGCGGCCTATTTGTGGCACACGGAGACCACTCGCAAAGTCTCGCCACATTCCGAGGCCGGCGGACGAACTTCGTCCGCCCCCCCCACCAAGGCTATAGCCCACCCATTTTTTGGCCATTTTTCCGCTGGGGGCTTTCGGCACCCTACCTTCGGGCTTAAGCATATTTTTGGCACACGGAGGCCGCTCTCAAAGTCTCACGCCATTCCGAGTCCGGCATGGATCGAACCCGTCCCCACCAAGGCTATAGCCCACCCGATTTTGGCCATTTTCGCTTAGCTGGCAGACCTGGCGCTTATTTTGGGCTGACTGCTGGCACACGGAGGCCCCTCGCAAAGTCTCACCACAATCCATTCACGGCAGACGAACTTCGCCCGCCCCCCCCACCAAGGCTATAGCCCACCCGTTTTTTAGCCATTTTTCCGCTGGGGGCTTTTGGCTCCCCTACCTTCGGGTGCTTATTTTTGGGCGCGGCTGTGCCCGCGGCCTATTTTTGGTACATGGAGGCCCGTCGCAAAGTCTCGTCCCATTCCGAGCCCGGCGGACGAACTTCGCCCGCCCCCCCCACCAAGGCTATAGCCCACCCGTTTTTTGGCCATTTTTCCGCTTTTTGCACTACCTTCCGGGTGTTTATTTTTTAGCGTGATCGTCAAGGCCTATTTTTGCATATGGAGACCTCGCAGTCTCGCCATTCGAGGTGGATCTAATCCGTCCCCACCAAGGCTATAGCCCACCCATTTTTTGGCCATTTTCGCTAGCTTTTGCACCTTCTGGTGCTTATTTTTGGGTCTGGCCAGTTCCCTATTTTTTGGCACATGGAGACCCCTCACAAAGTCTCACCCCATTCCGAGCAGCCGGCGGATCGAATCCGCCTCGCCCCACCAAGGCTATAGCCCATTTTGCCCATTTTTCGCCGGGGCTTTGCACCTGACCCGATATTTTCGGCGCGGCTGTGCCCGTGCCTCCCCGCTGGCACACGGAGGCCCCTCGCAAAGTCTCGCCCGATTCCTAGTCCGGCGGACGAAATTCGCCCGCCCCCCCCACCAAGGCTATAGCCCAACCAATTTTTGGCCATTTTTCTGCTGAGGCTTTCGGCACCCCGACCTTCAAGCGCTATTTTTGGGTACGGCTCTGCTCATGCATATTTTTACACACGGAGGCCCTCGCAGTCTCACCCCATTCTAGTCCGGGACGAACTTCACTCTCCCCACCAAGGCTATAGCCCATCTGATTTTTGGCCATTTTTCCGCTTAGCTTTTTGGCACCCTGACCTTGGCGCTTTATTTTTGTGCCTCAAGGACTCTGGCTCACGGAGGCCCCTCGCAAAGTCTCACCACATTCCGATCCAGGCGGACGAACTTCGCCCGCCCCCCCCCACCAAGGCTATAGCCCACCTGTTTTTTAGCCATTTTTCCGCTGGGGGCTTTTGGCTAACCTACCTTCAGGTGCTTATTTTGGGCGGCTGGCTGTGCCCTGGCCTATTTTTTGGTACATGAGGCCCCTCAGTCTCGCCCATTCGAGCCCGGGCGGATCTAATCCTCGCCCCCCACCAAGGCTACAGCCCAACCGTTTTTTGGCCATTTTTCCGCTTAGCTTTTTGGCACCCGACCTTGTTATTGGCTGGCTGTGCCCGTGCCTCCCCGCTGGCACACGGAGGCCCCTCGCAAAGTCTCGCCCGATTCCTAGTCCGGCGGACGAAATTCGCCCGCCCCCCCCACCAAGGCTATAGCCCCCCCGATTTTTGGCCATTTTTCTGCTGGAGGCTTTCGGCACCCCGACCTTCAAGCGCTATTTTTGGGTACGGCTCTGCCCGCGGCATATTTTTGGCACACGGAGGCCCCTCGCAAAGTCTCGCCCCATTCCGAGGCGGGGAACTCGCCTCGCCTCGCACCAAGGCTATAGCCCACCCGTTTTTTAGCCATTTTTCCGCTGGGGGCTTTTGGCTCCCCTACCTTGGGGTGCTTAATTTTGGGCGCGGCTGCACCCGCGGCCTACTTTTGGCACTTGGAGGCGCCTTGCAAAGTCTCACCCCATTCCGAGCGGACGGACCCCGCCCCACCAAGGCTATAGCCCAATCTGATTTTTGGCCATTTTTTGGGAGCTTTCGCACCCTGACCTTCAGCTTATTTTTGCATGCGGCTCTGCCCAAGGGCATATTTTTGGCACACGGAGGCCCCTCGCAAAGTCTCACCCCATTCCAAGTCCGGCGGACGAACTTCGTCCGCCCCCCCACCAAGGCTATAGCCCACCCGATTTTTGGCCATTTTTGGCTTTTGGCACCTGACCTGGCGCTTTATTTTATGCTGGCTGTGGACTTGGCACACGGAGGCCCCTCGCAAAGTCTCACCATATTCCGATCCCGGCGGACGAACTTCGCCCACCCCCCCCACCAAGGCTATAGCCCACCTGTTTTTTAGCCATTTTTCCGCTGGGGGCTTTTGGCTCCCCTACCTTCAGGTGCTTATTTTTGGGCGCGGCTGTGCCCGCGGCCTATTTTTGGTACATGGAGGCCCCTCGCAAAGTCTCGCCCCATTCCGAGCCCGGGCGGATCTAACCGCCCCCCACCAAGGCTATAGCCCACCTGTTTTTGGCCATTTTTTCGCTGGGGCTTTGGCACCTGACCCTGGCGCTTATTTTTGGGCGTGGCTGTGCACGCGACTCCCCGTGGGCACACGGAGGTCCCTCGCAATGTCTCACCCCATTCCGAGTCCGGCGGACGAACTTCGCCCGCACCCCCCACCAAGGCTATAGCCCACCCGTTTTTTAGCCATTTTTCCGCTGGGGGCTTTTGGCTCCCCTACCTTGGGGTGCTTATTTTTGGGCGCGGCTGCGCCCGCGGCCTACTTTTGGCACATGGAGGCCCCTTGCAAAGTCTCGCCCCATTCCGAGCCCGGCGGACGGACTTCGCCAGCCCCCCCACCAAGGCTATAGCCCACCCGATTGTTGGCCATTTTTCCGGTGGGGGCTTTTGGCACCCCGACCTTCGGGCGCTTATTTTTGGGCGCGGCTGTGTCCAAGGCCTATTTTTGGCACATGGAGACCCCTTGCAAAGTCTCGCCCCATTCCGAGCCCGGCGGACGGACTTAGCCCGCCCCCCCAACAAGGTTATAGCCCACCCGATTTTTGGCCATTTTTCCGCTGGGGGCTTTTGGCACCCCGACCTTCGGGCACTTATTTTTGGGCGCGGCTGTGCCTGCGGCCTATTTTTGGCACACGGAGGCCCCTCGCAAAGTCTCGCCCCTTTCTGAGTCTGGCGGACAAACTTCGCCCGCCCCCACAACCAAGGCTATAGCCCACCCTATTTTTGGCCATTTTTCCGCATTAGCTTTTTGGTAACCCGACCTTGGCGCTTATTTTTTGGCTGTGCCGTGATTCCTCAGGGAACACGGAGGCCCCTCGCAACATCTCGCCCCATTCCGAGTCTGGCGGAAGAACTTCGCCCGCCCCCCGTACCAAGGCTGTAGCCCACCCAATTTTTGGCCTTTTTTCCGCTGGGGGCTTTTGGCACCCCGACCTTCGGGTGCTTATTTTTGGGCACGGCTGTGTCCGCGGCATATTTTTGGCACACGGACACCCCTCGCAAAGTCTCGCCCCATGCCGAGTTCGGCGGATGAACTTCGCCCGCCCGCCCCACCAAGGCTATAGCCCTCCCGAATTTTGGCCATTATTCTGCTGTGGGCTTTTGGCACCCCGACCTTCGGGCGCTTATTTATGGGCGCGGCTGTGCCTGCGGCCTATTTTTGGAACACGGAGGCCCCTCGCAAAGTCTCGCCCCTTTCTGAGTCCGGCGGACGAACTTCGCCCGCCCCCACAACCAAGGCTATAGCCCACCCGATTTTTGGCCATTTTTCCGCTGGGGGCTTTTGGCACCCCGACCTTCGGGCGCTTATTTTTGGGCGCGGCTGTGCCCGCGACTCCCCGCGGGCACACGGAGGCCCCTCGCAAAGTCTCGCCCCATTCCGAGTCCGGCGGACGAACTTCGCCCGCCCCCCCCACCAAGGCTATAGCCCACCCGTTTTTTGGCCATTTTTCCGCTGGGGGCTTTTGGCACCCCAACCTTCGGGCGCTTATTTTTGGGCGCGGCTGTGCCCGCGGCCTATTTTTGGCACACGGAGGCCCCTCGCAAAGTCTCGCCCCATTCCGAGCCCGGCGGACGAACTTCGCCCGCCCCCACCACCAAGGCTATAGCCCACCCGATTTTTGGCCATTTTTCCGCTGGGGGCTTTTGGCACCCCAACCTTCGGGGGCTTATTTTTGGACACGGCTGTGCCCGCAACTCCCTGCGGGCACACGGAGGCTCCTCGCAAAGTCTCGCCCCATTCCGAGTCCGGTGGACGAACATCGCCCGCCCCACCACCAAGGCTATAGCCCACCCGATTTTTGCTCATTTTTCCGCTGGGCGCTTTTGGCACCTCGACTTTCGGGGGCTTATTTTAGGCTGTGCCGCTGACTTCATTGGCACACGAGACCCCCGCAGTGTCGCCCCATTCCGAGTCCGGGATGAACCGCCGCCCCACCAAGGATATAGCCCACCCGATTTTGGCCATTTTTCGCTTGGGTTTTGCACCCGACCTTGGCGCTTATTTTTGGACACGGCTGTGCCCGCGACTCCCCGCTGGCACACAGGCCTCGCAAAGTCTCGCCCATTCGAGTCCCATGGAACCCGCCCCCACCAAGGCTATAGCGCTCCCGATTTTTGGCCATTTTCCCGCTTGGGGCTCTTGGCGCCCCGACCTTCGGGCGATTATTTCTGGGCGCGGCTGTGCCCGCGACTCCCGGTGGGCACACGGAGGACCCTCACAAAGTCTCGCCCCATTCCGTGTCCGGCGGACGAACTTCGCCCGGCCCCCCCACCAAGGCTATAGCCCACCCGATTTTTGGCCATTTTTCCGCTTGGGGCTTTTGGCACCCCGACCTTCGGGCGCTTATTTTTAGCTGGCTGTGCCCGACTTCACACACAGTGGCCCCTCGCAAAGTCTCGCCCCATTCCGAGTCCGGCGGACGAACTTCGCCCGCCCCCCCCACCAAGGCTATAGCCCACCCGATTTTTGGCCATTTTTCCGCTGGGGGCTTTTGGCACCCCGACCTTCGGGCGCTTATTTTTGGGCGCGGCTGTGCCCGCGACTCCCCGCGGGCACACGGAGGCCCCTCGCAAAGTCTCACCACATTCCATTCCCGGCGGACGAACTTCGCCCGCCCCCCCACCAAGGCTATAGCCCACCCGTTTTTTAGCCATTTTTCCGATGGGGGCTTTTGGCTCCCCTACCTTCGGGTGCTTATTTTTTGGCTGTGCCCTGCCTGGTTTTGCACACGGAGACCCCTCAAAGTCTCGCCCCGACGGATTTCGACCCCCCAACAAGGCAGCCCAGTTTTTGGCCATTTTTCAGCTGGGGGCTTTTGGCACCCAGACCTTCGGGCACTTATTTTTGGGCGCGGCTGAGCTCGCGGCCTATTTTTGGCACACGGAGGCCCCTCACAAAGTCTCGCCCCATTCCGAGCCCGGCAGACAAACTTCGCCCGCCCCCACCACCAAGGCTATAGCCCACCCGATTTTTGCCCATTTTTCTGCTGGGGGCTTTTGGCACCCCGACCTTCATGCGCTTATTTTTTAGCGCGGCTGGGCCCTTGAATCCTCATGGGCACATGAGGCCCTCTGAAAGTCTAGCCCATTCGAGTCCGTGGACGAACTTCCCGTCCCCCACCAAGGCTATAGCCCACTGATTTTTGTCCTTTTCCGCTGGGGCTTTTGGCACCTTTAACCTTGGTGCTTATTTTTGGCCTGTCGTGGCTTATTTTTTGCACACGGAGGCCTCGCAAAGTTTCGCTATTCCGAGATCAGATCGAACCGTCCCCCACCACCAAGGCTATAGCCCACCCGTTTTTTGGCCATTTTTCCAATGGGGGCTTTTGGCACCCCAACCTTCGGGCGCTTATTTTTGGGTACGGCAGTACCCGCGGCCTATTTTTGGCACACGGAGGCCCCTCACAAAGTCTCACCCCATTTCGAGTTCGGCGGACGAACTTCGCCCGCCCCCCCCACCAAGGCTATAGCCCACCCGTTTTTTGGCCATTTTTCCGCTGGGGGCTTTTGGCACCCCAACCTTCGGGTGGTTATTTTTGGGCGCGGCTTTGCCCGCAACTCCCCGCCGGCACACGGAGGCTCCTCGCAAATTCTCGCCCCATTCCGAGTCCAACGGACGAACTTCGCCCACTCCCCCCCACCAAGGCTGTGGCCCACCCGTATTTTAGCCATTTTTCCGCTGGGGGCTTTTGGTACCCCGACCTTTGGGTGCTTATTTTTGGGCGCGGCTGTGTTCGCGGCCTATTTTTGGCACACGGAGGCCCCTCACAAAGTCTCGCCCCATTCCGTGTCCGGCGGACGAACTTCGCCAGCCCCCCCCCCCACCAAGCCTATATCCCACCCGATTTTTGGCCATTTTTCCACTGGGGGCTTTTGGCACCCCCACCTTCGGGGGCTTATTTTTGGGATCGGCTGTGCCCGCGGCCTAGTTTTGGCACACGGAGGCCCCTCGCAAAGTCTCGCCCCATTACGAGTCCGACGGACGAACTTCGCCCACTCCCCCCCACCAAGGCTGTGGCCCACCCGTTTTTTGGCCATTTTTCCGCTGGGGGCTTTTGGCACCCCGACCTTCGGGCGCGGCCTATTTTTGGCACACGGAGGCCCCTCGCAAAGTCTCGCCCCATTCCGAGTCCGGCGGACGAACTTCGCCCGCCCCCCCCCCCACCAAGGCTATAGCCCACCCGATTTTTGGCCATTTTTCCGCTGGGGGCTTTTGGCACCCCAACCTTCGGGGGCTTATTTTTGGGCGCGGCTGTGCCCGCGGCCTATTTTTGGCACACGGAGGCCCCTCGCAAAGTCTCGCCCCATTCCGAGTCCGGCGGACGAACTTCGCCCCCTCCCCCCACCAAGGCTATAGCCCACCCATTTTTTGGCCATTTTTCCGCTGGGGGCTTTTGGCAACCCGACCTTTGGGCTCTTATTTTTGGGCACGGCTGTGACGGCAGACATACATTGGCACACGGAGAACCCTCGCAAAGTCTCGCCCATTCGAGTCCCATGAACTTATCCGCCCCACCAAGGCTATAGTCCACCCGTTTTTTGGCCATTTTTCCGCTGGGGGCTTTTGGCACGCCGACCTTCGGGAGCTTATTTTTGGGCGCGGCTGTGTCCGCAACTCCCCGCGGGCACACGGAGGCTCCTCGCAAAGTCTCGCCCCATTCCTAGTCCGGCGGACGACCATCGCCCGCCCCCCCCCACCAAGGCTATAGCCCACCCGTTTTTTGGCCATTTTTCCGCTGGGGGCTTTCGGCACCCGACCTTTGCTTATTTTGGCTGGCTGTGAGGCACACAGAGGCCCTCGCAGTCTAGCCCCATTCTGAGTCCGCGGACGAACTCACCAAGGCTATAGCCCACCCATTTTTTGCCCATTTTTCCACTGTGGGCTTTTGGCACTCCTACCTTCGGGCGTTTATTTTTGGGCGCGGCTGTGCCCGCGACTCCCCGCAGGCACACGGAGGCCCCTCGCAAAGTCTAGCCCCATTCCGAGTCCCATGGAACCGCCCGCCCACCAAGGCTATAGCCCACCCGTTTTTGGCCATTTTTCCACTGTGGGCTTTTGGCACTCCTACCTCCGGGCGTTTATTTTTGGCTGGCTGTGACTCTCACACATTGGAGGCGGCTCGCAAAGTCTCGCCCCATTCCTAGTCCGGCGGAGAACCATCGCCCGCCCCCCCCCCCCACGCTATAGCCCACCCGTTTTTTGGCCAATTTTGGGGGCTTTGGCACCGACCTTGGCGCTTATTTTTTGGCTGTGCTCTGGGCAAACGGAGGCCCCTCGCAAAGTCTAGCCCCATTCTGAGTCCGGCGGACGAACTTCGCCCGCCCCCCCCACCAAGGCTATAGCCCACCCATTTTTTGGCCATTTTTCCACTGTGGGCTTTTGGCACTCCTACCTTGAGCGATTTTTAAGGCTGGCTGTGGCACGGAGGCGGCTCGCAAAGTCTAGCCCCATTCCGAGTCCGGCGGACGAACTTCGCCCGCCCCCCCCACCAAGGCTATAGCCCACCCGTTTTTTGGCCATTTTTCCACTGTGGGCTTTTGGCACTCCTACCTTCGGGCGTTTATTTTTGGGCTGTTTGACTCTGGGCACACGGAGGCTGCTCGCAAAGTCTTGCCCCATTCCGTGATCGTCCCGCCCCCCACCAAGGCTATAGCCCACCCGTTTTTTTGGCCATTTTCCGCTGGGGGTTTTGGCACGGGGAGCTTATTTTGGCTGGCTGTGTCCGCTCCCTGGCACACGGAGGCTCCTCGCAAAGTCTCGCCCCATTCCTAGTCCGGCGGAGAACCATCGCCCGCCCCCCCCCACCAAGGCTATAGCCCACCCGTTTTTTGGCCATTTTTCCGCAGGGGGCTTTTGGCACCCCGACGCTTATTTTGGCGCGCGACTGCTCAAGAACGGAGGCGGCTCGCAAAGTCTCGCCCATATCTCGTGTCCGCGGACGAACTTCACGCCACCCCACCAAGGCTATAGCCCACCCGCTTTTTGGCCATTTTTCCGCTAGCTTTTGGCACCCGACCTTGGCGCTTATTTTTGGCTGACCTGCTGTAACGGAGGCGGCCTGCAAAGTCTCGCCCCATTCGTGTCCGGGATTAACTCGCACACCCCACCAAGGCTATATCCCACCCGTTTTTTGTCCATTTTCGCTGGGGCTTTGGCACCCCGACCTGGCGCTTTTTTGGGCTGCCGCGACTCTCAAGAGGCACACCGAGGCCCATCGCAAAGTCTAGCCCCATTCCGAGTCCGGCGGACGAACATCGCCCGCCCCCCCACCAAGGCTATAGCCCACCCGATTTTATCCATTTTTCCAAGAGGCACCCCTGACCTTGGCGCTTATTTTTTGGCGCGGCTGTTCATGCCTATTTTTAACACTTGAGGCCCTCGCGAAAGTCTCGGCCAATCTCGAGTCCGGGATCTAATCCGCCCACCCTCCCCACCAAGGCTGTAGCCCACCCGTTTTTTGGCCATTTTTCACTAGGGGACTTTTCGCACGCCGACCTTCGGGAGCTTATTTTAAGGCTGGCATGTCCAAGAACTCCTTGAGCACACGAGGCTCGCAAAGTCTCGCCCCATTCCTAGTCCGGCGGACGACCATCGTCCGCCCCCCCCACCAAGGCTATAGCCCACCCGTTTTTTGGCCATTTTTCCGCTGGGGGCTTTTGGCACCCCGACCTTCGGGCGCTTATTTTTGGGCGCGGCTGTGCCCGCGACTCCCCGCGGGCACACGGAGGCGGCTCGCAAAGTCTCGCCCCATTCCGTGTCCGGCGGACGAACTTCGCCCGCCACCCCCACCAAGGCTATAGCCCACCCGTTTTTTGGCCATTTTTCCGCTGGGGGCTTTTGGCACCCCCACCTCCGGGGCCTTATTTTTGGCTGCGGCTGTGCCCGCGACTCCCCGCAGGCACACGAGGCCCCTCGCAAAGTCTAGCCCCATTCCGAGTCCGGCGGACGAACTTCGCCCGCCCCCCCCACCAAGGCTATAGCCCACCCGATTTTTGGCCATTTTTCCGCTGGGGGCTTTTGGCACCCCCACCTCCGGGGCCTTATTTTTGGGCTCGGCTGTGCCCGCGGCCTAGTTTTGGCACACGGAGGCCCCTCGCAAAGTCTCGCCCCATTCCGAGTCCGACGGACGAACTTCGCCCACCCCCCCCACCAAGGCTGTAGCCCACCCGTTTTTTGGCCATTTTTCCAAGAGGGGCTTTTGACCTGACCTTCGGCGCTTATTTTTGCTGGCTGTGTTCAAGGGACCTATTTTGGCACACGGAGGCCCCTGCAGTCTCACACCTGGTCAGTGAACGAACCTTTGCCCCCCACTCAAGGCTATAGCCCACCGCTGGCCATTTCTCAACTGGGGCTTTGCACCTGACCTTGGGCGATTTTGGCTGTGCCCGCGACTCCCCGCAGGCACACGGAGGCCCCTCGCAAAGTCTAGCCCCATTCCGAGTCCGGCGGACGAACTTCGCCCGCTCCCCCCACCACGGCTATAGCCCACCCGTTTTTTGGCCATTTTTCCGTTGGGGGCTTTTGGGACCCCGACCTTCGGGGGCTTATTTTTGGGCGCGGCTGTGCCCGCGGCCAATTTTTGGCACACGGAGGCCCCTCGCAAAGTCTCGCCCCATTCCGAGTCCGGCGGACGAACTTGGCCCGCCCCCCCCACCACGGCTATAGCCCACCCGTTTTTTGGCTGTTTTTCCGCTGGGGGCTTTTGGCACCCCGACCTTCGGGCGCTTATTATTGGGCGCGGCAGTGCCCACGGCCTATTTTTGGCACATGGATGCCCCTTGCAAAGTCTCGACCTATTCCGAGCCCGGCGGACGAACTTCGCCCGCCCCCACCACCAAGGCTATAGCCCATCCATTTTTGGGCCATTTTCGGCTGGGGATTTTGGCACCGACGCTTGGCACTTATTTTTTGCGGCTTTGGTCAGAACTCCCCACGGGCACACGGAGGCCCCGCGCCAAGTCTCACCCCATTCAGTCCCAAGGACTAACATCGCCCGCCCCACTCAAGGCTATAGCCCACCCGCTTTTTGGCAATTTTTCCGGTTTTTTGGCACCTCGACCTTGGTGCTTATTTTTAAGACAGCTTGTGCCCGACTCGAGGCACACAGACGCCTCGCGAAAGTCTCCCATTCCGAGTCCAACGAACAACTCGCCTACCCCCCACTAAGGCTGTAGCCACCGTTTTTGCCATTTTTCCGCTGCTTTTGCACCGACCCAAGGGTTATTTTTTTGGGCTGTGTTCAGCCTATTTTTGGCAGACGGAGGCACCTCGCAAAGTCTCGCCCGATTCTGAGTCCGGCCTTCCCACCAAGGCTATAGCCCACCGATATTTTGGCCTTTTTCCGCTGGGCTTTTGGCAAACCTTGAGCACTTATTTTTGTGCGGCACCACTTACCTCCTTGAGCACATGGAGGCTCCTCAAAGTCTCCCATTCCGAGGTCCCAGGGCCACCAAGGCTATAGCCCACCCGTTTTTGGCTATTTTTCCGGGGCTTTGGCACCACCTTGGCGCTTATTTTGGCGCTACTGTGCCCGCGACTCTGTGGAACACGAGGCTGCCTCAAAGTCTCGCCCCATTCCGTGTCCGGCGGACGAACTTCGCCCGCCACCCCCACCAAGGCTATAGCCCACCCGTTTTTTGGCCATTTTTCCGCTGGGGGCTTTTGGCACCCCGACCTTCGGGCACTTATTTTTGGGCGCGGCTTTGCCCGCAACTCCCCGCGGGCACACGGAGGCTCCTCGCAAAGTCTCGCCCCATTCCGAGTCCGGCGGACGAACATCGCCCGCCCCCCCCACCAAGGCTATAGCCCACCCGTTTTTTGGCCATTTTTCCGCTGGGGGCTTTTGGCACCCCGACCTTCGGGCGCTTATTTTTGGGCGCGGCTGTGCCCGCGACTCCCCGCGGGCACACAGAGGCCCCTCGCAAAGTCTAGCCCCATTCCGAGTCCGGCGGACGAACTTCGCCCGCCCCCCCCACCAAGGCTATAGCCCACCCGATTTTTGGCCATTTTTCCGCTGGGGGCTTTTGGCACCCCCACCTTCGGGGGCTTATTTTTGGGCTCGGCTGTGCCCGCGGCCTATTTTTGGCACACGGAGGCCCCTCGCAAAGTCTCGCCCCATTCCGAGTCCGGCGGACGAACTTCGCCCGCCCCCCCCACCAAGGCTATAGCCCACCCGATATTTGCCCATTTTTCCGTTGGGGGCTTTTGGCACCCGACCTTGAGGTTTATTTTTAAGGCTGTGCCCGCGGCCTATTTTTGGCACACGGAGGCCCCTCGCAAAGTCTCGCCCCATTCCGAGTCCGGCGGACGAACTTCGCCCGCCCCCCCCCACCAAGGCTATAGCCCACCCGATTTTTGGCCATTTTTCCGCTGGGGGCTTTTGGCACCCCGACCTTCGGGCGCTTATTTTTGGACGCGGCCAAATTTTGGCACACGGAGGCCCCTCGCAAAGTCTCGCCCCATTCCGAGTCCGGCGGACGAACTTCGCCCGCCCCCCCCACCAAGGCTATAGCCCACCCGTTTTTTGGCCATTTTTCCGCTGGGGGCTTTTGGCACCCCGACCTTCGGGCGCTTATTTTTGGGCGCGGCTGTGCCCGCGACTCCCCGCGGGCACACGGAGGCCCCTCGCAAAGTCTCGCCCCATTCCGAGTCCGGCGGACGAACTTCGCCCGCCCCCCCCACCAAGGCTATAGCCCACCCGTTTTTTGGCCATTTTTCCGCTGGGGGCTTTTGGCACCCCGACCTTCGGGCACTTATTTTTGGGCGCGGCTTTGTCCGTAACTCCCCGTGGGCACACGGAGGCTCCTCGCAAAGTCTCGCCCCATTCCGAGTCCGGCGGACGAACATCGCCAGCCACCCCCACCAAGGCTATAGCCCACCCGTTTTTTGGCCATTTTTCCGCTGGGGGCTTTTGGCACCCCGACCTTCGGGCGCTTATTTTTTGGCGCAGCTTTGCCTGCAACTCCCCGCGGGCACACAGAGGCCCCTCGCAAAGTCTAGCCCCATTCCGAGTCCGGCGGACGAACTTCGCCCGCCCCCCCCACCAAGGCTATAGCCCACCCGATTTTTGGCCATTTTTCCGCTGGGGGCTTTGGGCACCCCCACCTTCGGGGGCTTATTTTTGGGCTCTGCCGTGCCCGCGGCCTAGTTTTGGCACACGGAGGCCCCTCGCAAAGTCTTGCCCCATTCCGAGTCCGACGGACGAACTTCGCCCGCCCCCCCCACCAAGGCTATAGCCCACCCGATATTTGCCGATTTTTCCATTGGGGACTTTTGGCACCCCGACCTTCGGGGGCTTATTTTTGGGCGCGGCTGTGCCCGCGGCCTATTTTTGGAACACGGAGGCCCCTCGCAAAGTCTCGCCCCATTCCGAGTCCGGCGGACGAACTTCGCCCGCCCCCCCCACCAAGGCTATAGCCCACCCGTGTTTTGGCCATTTTTCCGCTGGGGGCTTTTGGCACACCGACCTTGGCGCTTATTTTTGGGCTGGCTCTGGCCTATTTTGAACACGGAGGACCTCGCAGTCTCGCCCCATTCCGGAGTCCGGTGGCGAACTTCCCCCAAGGCTATAGCCCACCGTGTTTAGCCATTTTTCCACTGGGGCTTTGGCACTCCTACCTTCAAGGCGTTTATTTTGGGCGCTGTGCCCTGACTCCCCTGAGGCACGGAGGCCCCAAAGTCTCGCCCATTCGAGTCCAGTGAAGATCTAACGCCCGCCCCAGGCTATAGCCCACCCGCTTTGTGGCCATTTTTCCCCTTGGGGCTTTTGGCACCCCGACCTGCGGGTACTTATTTTTTTGGCTTTCACCAAGTCTCCTTGCGGCACAGGCTCTGCAAAGTCTCGCCCATTCCGAGTCAGCGTGAACATCGCCCCCTCAAGGCTATAGCCCACCCGTTTTTTGGCCATTTTTCCGCTGGGGGCTTTTGGCACCCCGACCTTCGGGCGCTTATTTTTGGGCGCGGCTGTGCCCATGGCCTATTTTTGGCACATGGAGGTCCCTTGCGAAGTCTCGACCAATTCCGAGCCCGGCGGACGAACTTCGCCCGCCCCCACCTCCAAGGCTATAGCCCACCCGATTTTTGGCCATTTTTCCGGTGGGGGCTTTTGGCACCCCGACCTTCGGGCACTTATTTTTAACGTGACTTTTGCCGCGCGCAAATCGCCAAGAGCACCGGAGGCTCCTCGCAAGTCTCGTCCATTCCTAGTCCGGCGGACCCAAACGCCCGCCCCCATCAGGCTATAGCCACCGTTTTGGCCATTTTTCCGCTGGGGCTTTGCACCCGACCTTGAGCACTTATTTTTGGGCGGCTTTGCCATAAGTCCCCCAAGCACACGGAGGCTCCTCAAAAGTCTCGCCCCATTCGAGTCAGGCGGACGAACGCCCAGCCCCCATCAGGCTATAACCCACCCGTTTTTGGCAATTTTTCCGCTGGGGCTTTTGGCACCCCGACCTTCTGGCACTTATTTTTGGCGCGGCTTTGCCGCAAGTCCCCCTTGAGCACACAGGCTCCTCGCAAAGTCTCTGCCATTCCGAGTCAGACGAACATCGCCCTCCCCCACCTGGCTATAGCCCACCCGTTTTTAGCCATTTTCCGCTGGGGCTTTTGGCACCCGACCTTGGCGCTTATTTTTGCGGCTGTGCCCATGGCCTATTTTTGGCACATGAGGTCCCTTGCGAAGTCTCGACCAATTCCGAGCCGGATCTAACCGCCTTCGCCCCACCTCCAAGGCTATAGCCCAACCGATTTTTGGACCTTTTTCCGGTGGGGGCTTTTGGCATCCCGTACTTTGGGCGCTTATTTTTGGCTTTTGGTTGAATCACAGCACACGAGGCTCTGCAAAAGTCTCGTCCCATTCCTGATCGGAACATCGCCCCCCATCAAGGCTATAGCCCACCGTTTTTTGGCCATTTTTCCGCTGGGGCTTTTGGCACCCTTGAGCACTTATTTTAGGCGCTGCTTTGCTCAAGTCCCTTGGCACGGAGGCTCTCGCAAAGTCTCATTCCGAGTCAGGCGGCGAACATCGCCCACCTCCCACCAAGGCTATAGCCCACCCGTTTTGGCCATTTTTCCGCTGGGGCTTTTGGCACCCGACCTTTGGCGCTTATGGTTTGCCCGCGCAGACTCCCGTAGGCACACAGGAGGCCCTAAAGTCTGGCCCATTCCGAGTCCGGCGATCCGCCCCACCAAGGCTATAGCCCACCGATTTTTTGGCCATTTTTCGCTGAGGCTTTTGCACCCACCAGGCTTATTTTTGGCTCTGCCGTGCAACCTATTTTTGCACACAGGCCCTCGCAAAGCCTCGCCTCATTTTGAGTCCCGACGGGAACTTCCGCCCCCACCAAGGCTATAGCCCACCGATATTGCCCATTTTTCCGTTGGGACTTTTGCACCCTGACCTTGAGGCTTATTTTTTGGCTGTGCGCTGGCCTATTTTTGGAAACACAGGCCGCTGCAAGTCTCGCCCCATTCGAGTCCGGCGGGACCAATTTATCCCGCCCCACAAGGCTATAGCCCACCGTGTTTTGGCCATTTTTCCGCTGGGGCTTTTGGCACCCCTGACCTTGGCGCTTATTTTGGCACGCGGCTGTGCCCGTCTCTGGGAACACGAAGGCCCATCGAAAGTCTCGCCCATTCCGAGTCCAGCAGGGACGAACTCCCATCCCTCCCCCAGGCAGCCCACCCGTTTTTTTGGCCTTTTTCCGCTGGGGGCTTTTGGCGCCCCGACCTTCGGGCGCTTATTTTTGGGTGTGGCTGTGCGCGCGACTCACCGCGGGCACACGGAGGCCCTTCGCACAGTCTCGCCCCATTCCGAGTCCGGCGGACGAACTTCGCCCGCGCCCCCCACCAAGGCTATAGCCCACCCATTTTTTTGGCCTTTTTCCGCTGGGGGCTTTTGGCGCCCGAGGTTATTTTAAGCGCGGCTCTGCGGCCTATTTTTGGCACCACGAGGCGCAAAGTCTCGCCCCTTTCCGAGTCCAGCGGACGAACTTCGCCAGCCCCACCCCCCAAGGCTATAGCCCACCCGTTTTATCCGCTTGGGGGGGTTTTGGCGCGGCGACCTTCGGGCGCTTATTTTCGGGTGCGGCTGAGCCCATGGTGTATTTTTGGCACACGGAGGCCGCTAGCAAAGTCTCGCCCCATTCCGAGTCCGGCGGAAGAACTTCGCCCGCCCCACCCCCCAAGGCTATAGCCCACCCGTTTTATCCGCTTGGGGGGGTTTTGGTGCCGCGACCTTCGGGCGCTTATTTTTGGGCGCGGCTGTGCCCGCGGCCTATTTTTTTCACCCGGAGGCCCCTCGCAAAGTCTCGCCCCATTCCGAGTCCGGCGGACGAACTTGGCCAGCCCCACCCCCCGAGGCTAGGCCACCGCTTTTTGGCCTTTTTCGCCGCCCGACCTTCGGCGGTTATTTTTGGTTGTGCGGCCTATTTTTGGCACACGGAGGCCGCTACCAAAGTCTTGCCCCATTCCGAGTCCGGCGGAAGAACTTCGCCCGCCCCACCCCCCAAGGCTATAGCCCACCCGGTTTATCCGCTAGGGTTTGGTGCCGCGACCCTCGGCGCTTATTTTGGGCGGCTGTGTCCGTGGCCTATTTTTACAATTGCCACGAGGCCCTAAAGTCTCGCCCCATTCCGAGTCCGGCGGACGAACTTGGCAAGCCCCACCCCTCAAGGCTATAGCCCACCCGTTTTTTTGGCCTTTTTCCGCAGGGGGGTTATGGCGCCCTGCCCTTCGGGTGGTTATTTTTGGGCGCGGCTGTTCCTGCGGCCTATTTTTGTCACCTGGAGGCCCCTCGCAAAGTCTCACCCCATTCCGAGTCCGGCGGACGAACTTGGCCAGCCCCACCCCCCGAGGCTATAGCCCACCCGTTTTTTTGGCCTGTTTCCGCATGAGGGTTTATGGTGCTGACCAGGCGGTTATTTTTTTTGTATGAGGCCGCTACAAAGTCTCCCATTCGAGGTCGGAAAAACTTCTCGCGCCACCCCAAAGGCTATAGCCCACCCGCTTTTATCCGCTGAGTTTTGGGTGCGCGAGCTTATTTTTTGAGGCTGTGCCATGCCCTATTTTTGTCAAGGTCCCTAAATTCCATTACGAGTCCGGACGAACAGCCCCCCCCCCCCCAAGGCTATAGCCCACCCGTTTTTTTGGCCTTTTTCCGCTGGGGGGTTATGGCGCCCCGACCTTCGGGTGGTTATTTTTGGGCGCGGCTGTGCCCGTGGCCTATTTTTGGCACACGGAGGCCGCTAGCAAAGTCTCGCCCCATTCCGAGTCCGGCGGACGAACTTCGCCAGCCCCACCCCCCAAGGCTATAGCCCACCCGTTTTATCCGGTTGGGGTTTTGTCGCCATGACCTTTATTTTTACAGCTGGCTGGCCTATTTTTGGCTGCAGGCCGTTAGCAAAAGTCTCGCCCCATTCCGAGTCCCGGCGAACCGCCAGCCCCACGCTATAGCCCACCCGTTTTATCCGCTTGGGGGGGTTTTGTCGCCGCGACCTTCGGGCGCTTATTTTTGGGCGCGGCTGTGCCCGCGGCCTATTTTTATCACCCGGAGGCCCCTCTAAAACTCTCGCCCCATTCCGAGTCCAGCGGACGAACTTATAGCCCCACCGTTGTTTTGGCCTTTTTCGCAGGGTTATGGCGCCCGACCTTCGGCGGTTATTTTTTTGGCTGTGCCCACGGCCAATTTTTGCACACTGAGGCGCTGAAAGTCTCGCCCCATTCGGAGTCCGGCGAAGAACCCCGCCCTGCGCTATAGCCCACCCGTTTTTTGCGCTTGGTGGGGTTATGGTGCCGCGACCTTCGGGCGCTTATTTTTTGGCGCGGCTGTGTCCGCGGCCTATTTTTGTCACCCGGCCCTGAAGTCTCGCCCCATTCGAGTCCGGCAGTTGGCCCCTACCCCCAAGCTATAGCCCACCCGTTTTTGGCCTTTTTTCCATGGCGGGTTAGCGCCCGACCTTGGCGGTTATTTTGGCGGCTGTGTGGCCAATTGTTTGCACCACGAAGACCCTATGAAAGTCTGTTCATTCCGAGTCCGGCGAGACGAACCCCACCCCAAGGCTATAGCCCACCCGTTTTATCCGCTTGGGGGGCTTTTGGCGCCGCGACTGTCGGGCGCTTATTTTTGGGGGCGGCTGTGCCCGCGGCCTATTTTTGTCACCCGGAGGCCCCTCGCAAAGTCTCGCCCCATTCCGAGTCCCGCGGACGAACTTGGCCAACCCCACCCCCCAAGGCTATAGCCCACCCGTTTTTTTGGCATTTTTCCGCAGGGGGGTTATGGCGCCCCGACCTTTGGGCGGTTATTTTTGGACGCGGCTGTGACCGCGGACTATTTGTGGCACACGGAGGCCGCTATCAAAGTCTCGCCCCATTCCGAGTCCGGTGGACTAACTCCGCCAGCCCCACCACCCAAGGCTATAGCGCACCCGTTTTATCCGCTTGGGGGGGTTTAGGCGCAATGACCTTCGGGCACTTATTTTTGGGCGCGGCTGTGCCCGCGGCCTATTTTTGGCACACGGAGGCCACTAGCAAAGTCTCGCCCGATTCCGAGTCCGGAGGAAGAACTTCGCCGGCCCCACCCCCCAATGCTATAGCCCGTTTATCCGGCGGTTTTGGTGCCGCTTGACCGGCGCTTATTTTTAGCGGCTGTCTTGACCTATTTTGTCACCTGGTGACCCCAGAAATCTCGCCCCATTCCGAGTCCGGACGGGCCAACCCCCAAGGCTATAGCCCACCCGTTTTTGGCCTTTTTCAGGAGGGTTATGCGCCCGACCGGTTTTGAACGCAGCGGCCTGTTTCACCTGAGGCCGCTAGTAAAGTCTCACCCCATTCCGAGTACGGCGGACGAATTTGCCAGCCCCACCCCTCAAGGCTATATAGCCCACCCGTTTTATCCGCTTGAGGGGGGTTTTGGCGCCGAGACCTTCGGGCGCTTATTTTTCGCCGCGGCTGTGCCCGCGGCCTATTTTTATCACCCGGAGGCCCCTCGTAAAGTCTCGCCCCATTCCGAGTCCGGGGATGAACTTCGCCAGCCCCACCCCCCAAGGCTATAGCCCACCCGTTTTATCCGCTTGGGGGTTTTGTATGACCTTGACGCTGATTTTTTGTGGCTATGCGGCCTATTTTTAACCACAGGCGCAAAGTCTCGCCCCATTCCGAGTCCGGCGGACGAACTTCGCCAGCCCCACCCCCCAAGGCTTTAGCCCACCCGTTTTTTTGGCCTTTTTCCGCAGGGGGGTTATGGCGCCCGACCTTCGGACGGTTATTTTTGGGCGCGGCTGTGCCCGCGGCCTATTTTTGGCACACGGAGGCCGCTACCAAAGTCTTGCCCCATTCCGAGTCCGGCGGACGAACTTCGCCAGCCCCACCCCCCAAGGCTATAGCCCACCCGTTTTATCCGCTTGGGGGGGTTTTGGCGCCGCGACCTTCGGGCGCTTATTTTTGGGTGCGGCTGTGTCCGCGGCCTATTTTTGTCACCCGGAGTCCCCTCAAAAAGTCTCGCCCCATTCAGGTCCAGCCAACCCATCCCCCTGGCTATAGCCCCCCGTTTTTGGCCTTTTTCACGCGGGGTTTATCCGACCTTCGGTTATTATTGGGTACAGCTTTGCCCGCGGCCTATTTTTGGCACAGGCGCTAAAGTCTCGCCCCATTCGAGTCCAGCGGGACGAACCGCCAGCCCACCCCCCCAGGCCCGAGCCCACCGTTTATCGGCACTTGGGGGTTTTTCGCGCGCGACGCCGGGGCTTATTTTTGGCGCTGCTGTTCCATGCCAATTTTGTCACCGGAGACCCCTGCTCGTCCCATTCCAGTCCGGCGGGATCATCTCGAACCAGCCCTACCCCCCAAGGCTATAGCCCACCCGTTTTATCCGCTTGGGGGGGTTTTGGCAACGCGACCTTCGGACGCTGATTTTTGGGCGTGGCTATGCCCGCGGCCTATTTTTGGCACACGGAGGCCGCTAGCAAAGTCTCGCCCCATGCCGAGTCCCGGCGAACCGCCACCCACCCCCAAGGCTTTAGCCGCGTTTTAGCCTTTTTTCCGCGGTTATGGCGCCCGACCTTCGATTTTTTGCGGGCTGTGCTCAGCACCACGAAGCCGCTACCAAAGTCTTGCCCGAGTCCCATGCGAACGCCGCCCCCCCCAAGGCTATAGCCCACCCGTTTTATCCGCTTGGGGGCTTTTGGCGCCGCGACCTTCGGGCGCTTATTTTAAGCGGCTGGCTGTCTTGACCTATTTTGTCACCTGGTGACCTACTGAAAGTCTCGCCCCATTCGAGTCCAGGGACGAACCCCCCACCCCGAAGGCTATAAGCCCACCCGATTTTTGGCCTTTTTTCCGGGAGGTTTGGCGCCCGACCTTGGCGGTTATTTTCTGTGCCCGCGGCCTATTTTTTACAGGCCGGCTAAAAGTCTCGCCCATTCGAGTCCATGGACGAACTTCGCCAGCCCCACCCCCCAAGGCTATAGCCCACCCGTTTTATCCGCTTGGGGGGGTTTTGGCGCCGCGACCTTCGGGCGCTTATTTTTGGGCGCGGCTGTGCCCGCGGCCTATTTTTGGCACACGGAGGCCGCTAGCAAAGTCTCGCCCCATTCCGAGTCCGGCGGACGAACTTCGCCAGCCCCACCCCCCAAGGCTATAGCCCACCCGTTTTATCCGCTTGGGGGGGTTTTGGCGCGACCGCCACTCGGACGCTGATTTTAAGGCGTGGCTATGCCCGCTGCGGCACTGCGGAGGTCGCTAGCAAAGTCTTCGCCCCATTCCGAGTCGGCGGACGAACCGCCAGCCCACCCCCAAGCCTATAGCCCACCGTTTTATCCGCTTGGCGATGGCGCGACCTTGATCGCTTATTTTGGGACGGCTGTGCCCAGCCTATTTAACACACAGGCATTGCTAGCAAAGTCTCACCCATTCCGAGTCCGGCGGATGAACTTTATCAGCCCTTGGCTACAGCCACCCGTTTTATCCGCTTGGGGTTTTGGCGCCTTCGGACGCTTATTTTTTTTAAGCCTTGGCTGTGCCCGTGGCCTATTTTGCACACGGAGGCGGCAATCTCGCCCATTGAGTCCGGCGGAAGAACTTCCGCCCACCCCAAGGCTATAGCCCACCAGTTTTATCCGCTTGGGGGTTTACGCCGTGACCTTGGCGCTTTTTTGGGTGCGGCTGTGTCGCGGCCTATTTGCGAGGCCCTCGAAAGTCTCGCCCATTCCGAGTCCGGGACGAACAACCCATCCCCCCACGCTATAGCCCACCCGTTTTTTTGGCTTTTTTCCGCAGGGGGGTTATGGCGCCCCGACCTTCGGGCAGTTATTTTTGGGTGCGGCTTTGCCCGCGGCCTATTTTTGGCACACGGAGGCCGCTAGCAATGTCTCGCCCCATTAAGTCCGGCATGGAACCGCAGCCCTACCCCCAGGCTATAGCCCACCGTTTTATCCGGCAGGGGTTTTATCGCCGACCAGGCGCTTATTTTTAAGCGGCGGCTGTGTCCGCGTCTATTTTGTCACCTGGTTGCCCTCGCAAAGTGTCGCCCCATTTGAGTCGGCGAAGTTGGCCAGCCCCTCACCCCAAGGCTATAGCCCACCCGTTTTTTGGCCTTTTTGGGAAGGTTATACGGCGCCCCGACCTTCAGGTTATGCATTTAAGCTGCTATGCCGCGACTATTTTTTTACAGGAGGCTTCATAAAGTCTCGGCCCATTCCGAGTCCGGATCTCACGAACCCCCCCCAAGCCTATAAGCCCACCCGTTTTATCCGCTTGGGGGGGTTTTGGCGCCGCGACCTTCGGACGCTTATTTTTTAGCTGTGCCGCGGCCTGGCACACGGAGGCCGCTAGCAAAGTCTCACCCCATTCCGAGTCCGGCGGACGAACTTCGCCAGCCCCACCCCCCAAGGCAACAGCCACGCGTTTTATCCGGCAGGGGTTTTTGGCGCGCGACCTTGAACGCTTATTTTTTAAGCGGCGGCTGTACACAGCCCGTGGCCTATTTTTGACACCGGAGGCGCTAGCAAAGTCTCGCCCATTCGAGTCCGTGAACCCCGTAGCCCCCCCGAAGGCTATAGCCCACCCGTTTTATCCGCTTGGGGGGGTTTTATCGCCGCGACCTTCGGGCGCTTATTTTTGGGCGCGGCTGTGTCCGCGTCCTATTTTTGTCACCTGGTTGCCCCTCGCAAAGTGTCGCCCCATTTCGAGTCCGGCGGACAAAGTTGGCCAGCCCCACCCCCCAAGGCTATAGCCGACTCGTTTTTTTGGCCTTTTTCCGCAGGGGGGTTATGGCGCCCTGACCTTCGGGCGGTTATTTTTGGGCTGTGCCCGGCCCTATTTTTTTGGCACAGCCCGCTGCAAAGTCTTGCCCCATTCAAGTCCGGCGGACGTAACCCACCCCCAAGGCTTTAGCCACCGTTTTGCACTTTTCCGCGGGGTTATGGCGCCCGACCTTGCGGTTATTTTTAGCGGCTGTGCGGCCTATTTTTACAAAAGTCTTGCCCCATTCCAAGTCCGGCGGACGAACTTCGCCAGCCCCACCCCCCAAGGCTTTAGCCCACCCGTTTTTTTGCACTTTTTCCGCAGGGGGGTTATGGCGCCCGACCTTGGACGGATTTGTTATTTTTAGGCGGCTGTGCCCGCGGCCTATATTTTTGGGCGGAGGCGCTACCAAAGTCTTGCCCATTCAAGTCCGGCGGGCGAACAGCCCACCCCAAGGCTTTAGCCCACCGTTTTGCCCTTTTTCTGCGGGGTATGCCACGCGGGACGGTTATTTTGAAGGCGGCTGTGCCGCTGACCTATTTTACCACGGAGGCGCTACCAAAGTCTCGCCCCATTCCGAGTTCGGCGGACGAACTTCGCCAGCCCCACCCCCAAGGCTTTAGCCCACCGTATTTTGCCCTTTTTCGCGGGGGTTATGGCGCCCGACCAGCGGTTATTTTTTGAAGCGCGGCTGTGCCTTGACTGTTTTGCACAGGCCGCTACCAAAGTCTTGCCCCATTCGAGTCCGTGGCGAACCCAGCCAACCCACCCCAAGGCTATAGCCCTACCGTTTTATCCGCTTGGGGGGGTTTTGGCGTGACTTTCAGTGCTTATTTTTGGTGCGGCTGTGTCGCATGACCCTATTTTGTCACCGGAGTCCCCTCAAAGTCTGCGCCCATTCCGGTCCGGTGGACGAACTTGGCCAATCCCCAAGGCTATACGTTTTTGGCCTTTTTCCACAGGGGTTATGGCGCCCGACCTTCAGGCGGATTATATTTACGCGGCTTGGCTATTTTTGCAGGCGCTAGCAAAGTCTGCCCCATTCGAGTCCGGCGGACGAACCGCCCCCAACCTATAGCCCGCGTTTATCGGCGGGGTTTTGGCGCGACCCGGCGCTTATTTTTAGGGCGGCTGTGCCGCGGCCTTGCTTTTACACATGGAGGCAGCTTAAAGTCGCCCATTCCGAGTCCGGCGGAAGAACCGCCAGCCCACCCCAGGCTATAGCCCACCGTTTATCCGCATGGAGGGTTTTGGCGCCGTGACGCCGGCGCTTATTTTTCCGGCGGCTGCGCCCAACCTATTTTGGCACCTGAGGCCGCTCGCAAAGTCTGTATTCCAAGTCCGGCGGAAGAACTTCGCCGCCCTTGAACCCAGACTATACCCGCGTTTTATCCGCTTGGGGTTTTCGTTGCAGCGACCTTCCGGCACTTATTTTTAAGCGGCTGTGCCCGCGGCTTTTGTCACCCGGAGGCCCCAAGTCTCGCCCATTCGAGTTCGGCGGGCGAACAGCCCCACCCAAAGGCTATAAGCCCACCCGTTTTTTTGGCCTTTTTCCGCAGGGGGTTATGGCGCCCCGACCTTCGGGCGGTTATTTTTTGGCGCGCTGTGCCCGGCGTCTATTTTCCCAGGCCGCTAGCAAGTCTCGTCCCATTCGAGTCCGGTAGGGCCGAACCAAGCCCCCCAAGGACTATAGCCCCCGTTTTATCCGGCAGGGGTTTTGGCACCCCGACCTTCGGGCACTTATTTTTGGGCGCGGCTGTTCCCACGGATTATTTTTGTCACCCGGACGCCCCTCGCAAAGTCTCGCCCCATCCCGGAGTTCTTGGCCGGCCCCCCAAGGCCTATAGCCGCGTTTTTTGGCCTTTTCCGCAGGGGGGTTATGGCGCCCCGACCTTCGGGCGGTTATTTTTTGGCGCGGCTGTGCCCGCGGCCTACACACACCGCCGTAGCAAAATCTCACCCCATTCCAGTCCAGCAGACGAACCGCCAGCCCACCCCAAGGCTATGGCCCACCCGTTTTTGGCCTTTTTTCGCGGGGGTTCTGGCGCCCGGACGGTTATTTTTAGGCGGCGGCTGTGCCCGCCTCCTATTTTTACTGCAGGCCGCTACCAAGTCTCGCCCCATTCGGTCGGTCGGACGAACCGCCCCGCACCCCCAGGCTATAGCCCGCGTTTTATCCGCTTGGGGGTTTTGGCGCGCGACAACCAGACGCTTATTTTGGCGGCTGTGCCATGGCCTATTTTTAGCAGGCGCTTTCGTAAAGTCGCCCCATCCCGTCAGCGTGAACGTAGCCCACCCCTTCCGGCTATAGCCACCTGGTTTTATCCGCTTGGGGTTTTGCACGCGACAACCGGCGCTTATTTTTTGGGCGCGGCTGTGCCCGCGACCTATTTTGGCACCATGAGCGCTTCGCCAAAGTCTCGTCCCATTCCGAGTTCGGCGGACGAACTTGGCCAGCCCACCCCCCAAGGCTATAGCCCACCTGTTTTTTTGGCCTTTTTCCGCAGGGGGGTTATGGCGCCCAACCTTCGGACGGTTATTTTTGGGCGTGGCTGTACCCGCGGCCTATTTTTGGCGGCACACAGGCCCTTCTCGCCCATTCGAGTCGGCGGGACGAACCGCCAGCCCGCCCCTGCCCACCCGTTTTATCGGCTTGGGGTTTAGCCTGCGCGACGGCGCTTATTTTGAAGCGGCGGCTGTGCCCGACCAATTTTGGCACAGGCGCTTCGCGAAGTCTCGTCCCATTCCGAGTCCGGTGACGAACCCCCCCGAGCTATAGCCACCGTTTTATCCGGCAGGGGTTTTGGCGCCCGCGACCGGGCACTTATTTTGGGCGTGGCTGTGCCGCATGACCTATTTTTAGCACATACGCTCGCAGTCTCGCCCCATTCCGACTTGACGAACAGCCTGCCGCCCCCAGCTATAACGCGCGTTTTGGCCTTTTTCGGCGGGGGTTATGGTACCCCAACAACCGGATGGTTATTTTTGGGCGTGGCTGTACCCGCGGCCTATTTTTGGCACATGGAGGCCGCTACCAAAGTCTCGCCCATTCGAGTCGGTAGACGAACCGCCAGCCCGGCTATATACCCGCCCGTTTTATCCGGTTGGGGGGATTTGGCACCGCGACCTTCGGGCGCTTATTTGGTAGCGGCTGTGCCGCGGACCTATTTTAACTGCAGGCGCTTCGCAAAGTCTCGCCCCATTCCAAGTCGGCGGCGTAGCACCACCCCAAGGCTATAGCCGTTTTATCCGGCAGGGGGTTTTGTCGCCGCGACCTTCGGGCGCTTATTTTTAAGCGGCGGCTGTGCCGGCCTACAGGCCACTCGATCTCACCCCATTCCGAGTTCGGCGGACGAACTTGGCCAGCCCGCCCCGGTATAGCCGCGTTTTTGGCCTTTTCGCGGGGGTTATGGCGCCCGACCTTGGGCCGTTAATTTGGCGCGGCTGTGTGTCCGGCCTATTTGCTACCACGAGGCCGCTAGCAAAGTCTCGCCCCATTCGAGTCGGCCGGGACGAAAGTCGTCAACCCACCCGGTATAGCCGCGTTTTATCCGCTTGGCGGGGTTTTGGCCCGCGACCTTTGGCGCTTATTTTGAAACGCGGCTCGCCCGCAGCCTATTTTCACAGGCGCTCGCAAAGTCTCGCCCCATTCAGTCCGGCGGATTAGCCAGCCCAGCCCGCGGTATACCCGCCCGCTTTTTGGCCTTTTCCGCGGGGTTATGTAGCGGCCGACCTTCGGTGATTATTTTTGGCGGCTGTGTCCGTGGCCTATTTTAACCACGAGCGCTAGCAAAGTCTCGCCCATTGAGTCCGGCGAACCGCCCGCCCCCGGTATAGCCACCGTTTTATCGTTGAGGTTTTGGCGGCGACCTTGAGCGCTTATTTTTCGCGGCTGTGCCAGCCTATTTTGTTACCGAGGCCCCTAAAGTCTCGCCCATTCGAGTCCGGTGAAGAACGCCCGCCCCGGCTATAGCCGCTGGTTTATCCGCTTGGGGGTTTGGCCGCGACCGGGCGCTTATTTTTTAGATGCCGCTGTGCCAGCCCTATTTTGTCACCGAGGCCTCGTAAAGTCTCGCCCATTCCGAGTCCGGCGGACGAACTTCCAGCAACCCGCCCCAGGCCTATAGCCCCGTTTTTTGGCCTTTTCGCGGGGTTGGCACCCGACCTTGATTAATTTTAAGCGCGGCTGTCCGCGGCTTATTTTGAACGTGCGCTTAGCAAAGTCGCCCCATTCCGAGTCCGGCGGGCCGAACAACCCACCCGCCCCAAGGCCATAGCCACCCGTTTTATCTGCCCAGGGGGTTTTGGCGCCGCGACCCTTTATTTTGGGCGCGCCTGTGCCCGACCTATTTTTCACCGAGGCCCCTCGAAGTCTGCCCATTCCGAGTCCGGCGGATTAACAGCCAGCCCACCCCCAAGGCTATAGCCCCCGTTTTTGGCCTTTTTCGCGGGGTTATGGCGCCCGACCTTGGGCCGTTATTTTTAGGCGGCTGTGTCCCGGTCTATTTTGCACGGGCCGCTAGCAAAGTCTCGCCCATTCGAGTCCGGCGAGACGAGCGTAACCCACCCCGAGCTATAGCCACCGTTTTATCCGGTAGGGGGTTTTTGGCGCCGCGACCTTCGGGCGCGGCTGTGCCCGTGGCCAATTTTTGTCACCCGGAGGCCCCTCGCAAAGTCTCGCCCCATTCCGAGTCCGGCGGACGAACTTGGCAAGCCCCACCCCCCAAGGCTATAGCCCACCCGTTTTTTTGGCCTTTTTCCGCAGGGGGTTATGGCGCCCCGACCTTCGGGCGGTTATTTTTGGGCGCGGCTGTGCCCGCGGCCTATTTTTGGCACATGGAGGCCGCTAGCAAAGTCTCACCCCATTCCGAGTCCGGCGGACGAACGTCGCCAGCCCCACCCCCCAAGGCTATAGCCCACCCGTTTTATCCGCTTGGGGATTTTTGACGCCGCGACCGAGCGGCTGTATATGCCGCAGCAATTTTTGTCACCGGAGGCCCTAAAGGCTTCGCCCCATTCCGAGTCCGTGGACGAAGCAGCCCACCCCTAACGCCCACCCGTTTTATTGGCCTTTTCGCGGGGGTTATGGCGCCCGACCTTGGGCGGTTAATTTTAGGGCAGCGGCTGACCTGCGCAGGCCCATTAGCAAAAGTCTCGCCCATTCCGAGTCGGCGGGCCGAACCGCCAGCCCACCCCAAAGGCTATAGCCCACCCGTTTTTATCTGCTTGGGGGTTTTGGCGCGCGACCGAACCCGTATTTTTGGGCGCGCCCGTGCCCGGCTTTATTTTTCACCGAAGGCCCCTGTAAAGTGTCGCCCCATTCCGAGTCGTGGATGAACTTGGCCAGCCCACCCCAAAGGCTATACCGCCCCCGTTTTTGGCCTTTTTCGCGGGGGTTATGCCGACCCCGGGAACCGTTATTTTAGTGCGGCGGTGTCCGCGGTCTAATTTTTTCACACGGAGGCTGCTAGCAAAGTCTCGCCCCATTCCAAGTCCGGCGGACGAACCGCACAGCCCGACCCCAGGCTATAGCCACCGTTTATCCGCTTGGGGGTTTGCGCAGCGCGCCAGGCGCTTATTTTGAAGCGCAGCTGTGCCCGTTGTCAGGCCCCTCGCAAACTCTCGCCCCATTCCGAGTCCGTCGGACGAACTTGGCAAGCCTCACCCGTTTTATCTGCTTGGGGGGGTTTTGGCGCCGTGACCTTCGGGCCCTTATTTTTGGGCGCGCCTGTGCCTTGACCTATTTTTCACCAGGCCCCTAAAATGTCGCCCCATTCGAGTCGGCGGATGAACTTGTTACCCAGCCCCCCCAAGGATATAGCCAAACCGTTTTTTGGGCTTTTCCGTAGGGGTTATGGCGCCCCGACCTTCGGGCCGTTATTTTTTAGGCGGCGGCTGTGTCCATGGTCTATTTTTACCAGGCCGTAGCAAAGTCTCGCCCCATTCCGAGTCCGGCGGACGAACGTCGCCTGCCCCACCCCCCCAGGCTATAGCCCGCCGTTTTTGGCCTTTTCCGCGGGGGTTATGGCGCCCGACCTTGAACGTTATTTTTAGCGCGGCTGTGTCGCGGTCTATTTTTACGCAGAGCCGCTAAAGTCTGCGCCCCATTCGAGTCCGGCGGGCGAATATGCCCCACCCCCAGCCGCCGCATACCCACCGTTTTTGGCCTTTTTCGCGGGGTTATGGTGCCCGACCTTGAGGCGGTTATTTTAAAGGCGGCGGCTGTGCCGTGGCCTATTTTGGCACATGGAGGCGCTGAAAGTCTCCCCATTCTGAGTCCGGCGAACGACGTAACCCGCCCCGAGCTATAGCCCACCGTTTTATCCGCTTGGGGTTTTGCGCCGCGACCTTGGTAGCGGCTGTGCCGCGATTTTTTAGTCACCAGGCCCCTAAAGCTTCGCCCCATTCGAGTCTGGAGACAGCAAGCCCGCCCTACGATATAGCCCACCCGTTTTTGGCCTTTTCGCGGGGTTTATGGTGCCCGACCTTGAGCGGTTATTTTACCGGCGTGGCTGTCCCATGCTATTTTGGCACATGTAGGCGTAAAGTCTCCCCATTCCGAGTCCGGCGAATGACGTCGCCAACCCCCCCCAGGCTATAGCCCACCCGTTTATCCGGCAGAGGATTTTTGGCGACCTTGGTAGCGGCTGTGCCAATTTTGTCACCGAGGCCCTCGCAAAGTCTCGCCCATTAAGTCCGGCGGATGAACTTTAAGCCCCAGCTCCACCGTTTTTGGCTTTTTTCCGCAGGGGGTTATGGTGCCTCGACATTCGGGCGGTTATTTTCGGGCGCCGCTGTGCCCGCGGCCTATTTTTGGCACACGGAGGCCGCTAGCAATGTCTCACCCCATTCCGAGTCAGGCGGACGAACGTAGCCAGCCCCACCCCCCAAGGCTATAGCCCACCCGTTTTATCCGCTTGGGGATTTTTGGCGCCGCGACCTTCGTGCGCGGCTGTGCCCGTGGCCAATTTTTGTCACCCCGAGGCCCCTCGCAAAGTCTCGCCCCATTCGAGTCAGCGGACGAACAGCAAGCCCACCCCAAGGCAAAATATACCCGTTTTTGGCCTTTTCGCGGGGTTATGGTGCCTCGACATTGGCGGTTATTTTAACTCCACTGTGCCAGCCTATTTTGGCACCACCAGGCCGCTAGCAATGTCTCGCCCCATTCGAATCGGCCGGACGAACAGGCCACCCCTTTAGCTATAGCCCCATTTTTGGCCTTTTCTGCAGGGGTTATGGGCCCCGACCGGAGGTTATTTTGGCCTTGATTGTACCCGGCTTATTTTTTGCAGCACCAGGCGTAGCAAGTCTGGCCCCATTCGGGTCGGACGAACAGCCAGACCCACCCCAAGGCTATCGCCCACCCGTTTTATCCGCTTGGGGGGGTTTTGGCGCAGCGACCTTCGGGCGCTTATTTCAGCGGCTGTGCCCGTCCTATTTTTGCACCTTTGCGGAGGCGCCGCAAAGTCTCGCCCCATTCCAGTCCGGCGGATGAACCCAGCCTCGCCCCAGGCCCCGTTTATCCGCTTGGGGGGTTTGGTGCATAACCGGGCTCTTATTTTTGGGCGGCTGTGCCGACCTATTTGTCACCAGGCATTTCGCATAAAAGTCTCGCCCCTTGAGCCCGGCGGGCGAACCACCCCCCCTATAGCCACCCGTTTATCCGGCTTGGGGTTTTGGTGCGCGACAGGCGCTTATTTTGGGCGGCTGTGCCGCGTATTTTGTCGAGGCCCCTCGCAAAGGCGCCCTTGAGGGACGAACTTAGCCAGCCCCACCCCAGCTATAACCGCGTTTTTGGCCTGTTTCGCGGGAGGTTATGCCCGGCGCCGCGACCTTGAGGCGGTTATTTTTTAAGCGGCTGTGCCCGGACCTATTTAACTTTGCGGGGCGTAGCAAGTCTCGCCCCATTCGGTCGGCCCGGACGAATTTCGCCACCGCCCCGACTATAGCCCACCCGTTTTATCCGCTTGGGGGGGGTTTTGCGCCACGACCTTCAGGCGCTTATTTTTGGGCGCGGCTGTGCCCGCGGCCTATTTGCAACCGCAGGCCGCTAGCAAGTTCTTGCCCATTCAAAGGTCGGCGGAAGAACCGCCCGCCCCCCCAGGCTATAGCCCACGTTTTGTCCGCTTGGGGGTTTTGGTGCCACAACCTCAGGTAGCTTATTTTTTGAAGCGGCTGTGCCGTGGCCTATTTTGTCACCGAGGCCTCTGTAAAGTCTCGCATTCTGAGTCCGGCGAACTTGCCAACCCACCCCAGGCTATATACCATTTTGGCCTTTTTCGCGGGGTTTTATAGCACCCGACCAGGCGGTTAATTTTGGGCGCGGCTGTGTCAGCTTATTTTTTTTGGGGCCATGTAAAGTCTCGCCCCATTCCGAGTCCGGGCCGAACCCGCCCGCCCCAAAGCTATAGCCCACCGTTTTATCTGCTTGGGGGTTTGGCGCCTTAGCGACCTTGAACCTATTTTTTAGGCAGCGCCTGTGCCCAGCGACCTATTTTTCGAGCCCTACGCAAAGTCTCGCCCCATTCGAGTCCGGCGGATTAAGCAGCCAGCCCACCCCCCAAGGCTATAGCCCACCGTTTTGGCCTTTTCGCGGGGTTATGGCGCCCGACCGAACCGTTACAAGGCGGCTGTGTCCGCGGTCTATTTTTTACCGCACAGGCGCGCAAAGTCTCGCCCATTCGAGTCGGGGCGAACCGCCCCCCCAAAGGCTATAGCCCACGTTTTTTGGCCTTTTTCGCGAGGGGTTATGGCGACCCGACCTTCGGGCGGTTATTTTTGGGCGCGGCTGTCAGCGGCCTATTTTAACTGCAGGGCGCATGCAAAGTCGCCCATTCGAGTCCGGTAGACGAACCGCCAGCCCGCAAGGCGCCCACCCATTTTTGGCCTTTTTCGCGGGGTTATGGCGCCCGACCTTCGGCGGTTATTTTTAATCGCGGCTGTGCCGCGGCCTATTTGCACCACAGGCGCTAGCAAACTCTTGCCCCATTCCGAGCACGGTAGACGAACCGCCAGCCCCCTCAAGCTATAGCCCGCCGTTTTATCCGCTTGCAGGGGGTTTTGGCGCCCGCGACAACCAGACGCTTATTTTGGCGGCTGTGACCTATTTTAACACCGCAGGCGCTTCGTGAAGTCTCGCCCATTCCGAGTCCGGCAGATTAACGTCGCCAGCACCACCCCCCAAGGCTATCGCCCACACGAAGTTTTGGCCTTTTTCGGCAGGGGGGTTATGGCGCCCCGACCTTCTGGCGCTTATTTTGAGAACCGGCTGTATCCGGCTATTTTTGCAGGCGCTAACAAAGTCGCGCCCATTCCGAGTCGGCGGTGACATCGCCACCCCGAGGCTATAGCCCACCCGTTTTTTTGGCCTTTTTCGACAGGGGGGTTATGGCGCCCCGACCTTCGGGCGGTTATTTTTTGGTATAGCTGTATCCATGGTCTATTTTTGGCACACGGAGGCCGCTAGCAAAGTCTCGCCCCATTTCAGTCCGGTGAACCCGCCAACCCGCCCCAGGCTATAGCCCACCCGTTTTATCCGCTTGGGGGGGTTTTGGCGCCGCTCCCTTCGGGCGCTTATTTTTGGGAGCGGCTGTGCCCGCGGCCTATTTTTGGCACACCGCAGGCTACATCTCGCCCATTCGAGTCCGGCGGACGAACCGCCCCAACCCAGCTATAGCCGCCCGCGTTTTGGCCTTTTTTCGCGGGGTTTATGGGCGCGCGACCTTGGCGGCGCTGTTATTTTGGCGGCGGCTGTGACCGCGGACTATTTTTGTCACTCGGAGGCCCCTCGCAAAGTCTCGCTCATTCCAAAGTCCGGGAAACTTATTTATAGCCCGCCCATTTTGCCCTTTTTCCGCAGTGGGTTATGGCGCCCGACCTTGGTTATTTTATCTTGGCGGCTGCCCGGCCTATTTTAACACAGAGGCACCGCTAGCAAAGTCTCGCCCCATTCGAGTCCGGTAGACGAACCCGCCACCCCTTGGCGATAGCCCACCCGTTTTGTCGTTTGGGGGTTTTGGTGCGCGACAACCTTGAGCGCTTATTTTTGAGCCAGCTGTGCCATGACCCATTTTATCCCAGGCCCTGAAAGTCTCACCATTCCGAGTCGGCGGACGAACTTGTATCGCCGCCCCCAGGCTATAGCCCGCGTTTTTGGCGGCGGGGTGGTTATGGCGCCCCGACCTTCGGGCGGTTATTTTTTGGTACAGCTGTATCCATGGCCTATTTTTGGCACACGGAGGCCGCTAGCAAAGTCTCGCCCCATTCAGTCCGTGCCAGACGAACCCTTGACCCGCCCCGAGCTATAGCCGTTTTATCCTTAGGGGGTTTTCGCGCCCGACAACCTTGAGCGCTTTTTGGGCGTGGCTGTTCCATGACCTATTTTTGTCACCGGAACCCTACGTAAAGTCTCGCCCCATTAAAGTCGGTAGACGAACAGCCAACCCACCCCGGTATAGCCCGCGTTTTTGGCCTTTTCATGAGGGGTTATAAGCGCAATTGTTAGTGTTAGAAAATGCATATTTATAAAGGAAAAGCCGTCGTTTTACATTTCAAGTCTTACTAACAATACTTTTATGAATTTAACATACGTTTGATTTAATTAGTGTATTTTATTTTAATTAAGTATTTTATGTATTTGAGGGGCATCGTAGTCATTTTCGCGATAAGCGAGAGATCGGATGGCAAGCGGACATCACTTTATTGAACTTCGAGCAGTCGAAAACCTTAGGAGGGCATAAAAGGAAAATGACACTATTCACATGGTTGCCGTGAAAAGAAGCGATGCGATTCTTAATACGCATTCGACGACAACATTTGTTCGCGTAGGCGGATGATGGCGTGGCATTGGCCCGATGAGGTGTCCGCGATCTGTTGGTTAAAATTCTTATGCTCGCATTGATGGTGGCGTGGCGTGGCATATCGATTGGATGAAAAATCTACCGCGTCTGCGTACGTAAATCGTAGCGCGATTATTTTCAACCAAAGCCGGCGGCGTTCTTGTTCATCAGAGTCAAAGTAATGTTACTTGTTCATCCATTCGTCGCGTGGGTCAAGCCAGGTAATTGTTGTTGGCGATAATGGCGCAATCAGCGTCCGGCTGTTTTTAATCAGGTAGCAGCATGATTTACTCCATGTATCTCTAAAGGGGCCTCCCCACAATTCATATCTACGAATCCATTTTTGGGATCCATTTTCTGTAATTCTTTCTCCGTCTTGTATTTTCACCTTGACGCATGTTTTGTTTTAATAAATTCCCATTTAAGCCCACAGTTCAATTATGGTAGCTAATTTCTTTGGCTTGGGTTGAAGGTGAAGTCTAAACATGAGTCTATGGCTTTATTTGGTAAATTGTTTTCTTTTCCCCCAGTTTTGTGGATGATTTGACTTATAAATCCGGCAAATATCTTGATCTTACGGTCTGAGATCTGGCCAATAGCCTTGGTTACCCCTGGCTCTAGTATAAGGTTATTATTATTTGGTACGCCTATAAACTCCCTGCCTATATTGATTAGGCGTGGTTCATGTGGTGTGGATTCCAACCTCATGATTTAATTAACGATATCGGATTATTTAGCCGTGATGCATGTTGATCTGGTCAGAGATACCCAGTAAGTCAATTTAATCGATTTTTCTCACAATTTATTCGCCGTTGCAATTCAATTTTAGCATATTTATTATAGTCATTTCAATTCCAATTTTATATTTTAAATCACTTCACCACAGATCCAATCAACCATTTGCAAAATTAATTCTATACAATTAAAATCCACCTCGCAAATGGGATCGACACCGTCACCATTGATCCTTCTGATAGATTAGATGGCTTGCGAGTACATTAAAATTTGCACAACTGGCGCCCACCTTGACGGTTATTTTTAAATATGACTGTATCCACGAGCTATTTTATTTTGGCTTTTACAGAGCGTAGCAAAGTCTCGCCCATTCCCGAGTCCGGCGGACGAACTTACGCCCCGCCCGCTATAGCCACCCGTTTATCGCTTGGGGGTTTTGGCGTCGGCGACAACTTGAGCGCGTATTTTTTTCAAGCGGCGGCTGACCTATTTTGACACCGGTGGCCCCTACGCCAAGTCTCGCCCCATTCGAGCCCGGCGGAAGAAATTGAAACACCCCAACTTCCCGCGGTATAACCCGCTTTAGTTTATCCGCTTGGGGGGGTTTTGGTGCCGCGACCTGATTGCTTATTTTTTGAAGCGGCTGGCCCGTGACCCGGCCTATTTTTACAGCACACGAGCCGCTAGGAAAAGTCTCGCCCCATTCGAGGTGGCAGACGAACCGCCAACCCGCCCGAAGGCATATACGACCCGATTTTATCCGTTGGGGGTTTTAGCGCGCGACAACCTTCGAGCACTATTTTTGGCGGCGGCTGTGCCATAACCCCGGCCTCACCGCAGGTTGCTTATCGAAATCGCCATACCATTCAAAGTCGGCGGAAGAACTTTGCCGCCCGCCCCAGAAAGGCTATAGCCCGCCGTTTATCCGGCGAGGGGTTTTGAGTAGTAGCGCGTTAACCAGGCGCTTATTTTAGTCGCGGCTGTGCCGTGGTCTATTTTGTCACCGGGCCCTCGTAAAGTCTCGACCCATTCCGAGTCCGGCGGCAGACCCGAGCCCACCGCCCCAGGCTATAGCCCGCGGTTTTGGCCTTTTTCCGTGGGGGTTATGGCGCCCGACAACCTTTTATTTTTACTAAGCGGCGGCTGTGCCCGTGGCCTATTTTGTCACCAGGCCCCTCGCAAAAGTCTCGCCCCATTCGAGGTCTGAGCCGGACGAACTTGGCCAGCCCCACCCCCCAATTTAAACCCTTTACGTTTTTTGGCCTTTTTCGCATAGGGGGTTATGGAGTCGACCTTAGGGCTGTTATTTTTTTTGTAGCGGCTGTGCCCATGACCCGGCCCTTTACAGCACACAGGCTGCTAGCAAAGTCTCGCCCATTCGATTCGGCGGGAGACGAACCGCCAGCCCACCCCGAGATATAGCCCACGGGTTTATCCGGCAGAAGGGGTTTTAGGCGCCCGCGACCTTGGGTGCTTATTTTTAAGCGGCGGCTGTGCCCTTGGCGACTATTTTGTCACCGGAGGCCCTAGTAAAGTCTCGCCCCATTCAGAGTCGGGACGAACAGCCAACCCGCCCCCCAAGGCTATAGCCGCCCGTTTTTGTGCCTTTTTCGCTGGGGTTTTCTGGCCCGACAAGCAGGCCGGATTATTTTTGTCTTGAGCTGCGCCCAGCCTGCCTGCAGTCACCCAGGCAAAGTCTGCCCCATTCCAAGTCTGAGCAAGAACTTAGCCAGCCCACCCACTTATGAGCTAGCCCACCCGTTTATCCGCTTGTGGGGTTTTTGGCCTTCCATGACGCCCGGTGGCTTATTTTTGAAACGGCTTGGCCAGCGGCTATTTTTGACACCTGAACTCTTGTAAGTCTCACCATTCCGAGCCCGGCGGGCGAACCGCCAGCCCACCCCCAAAGGCATAATACGGGTTTTTATCCGGCAGAGTTTGGCGCAGCGACCTTTGGTATTTATTGCAGGCATTTATTTATTTTTGGCTACGGGCACGTCGCGATCGCATTCAAAGGTCCGGTGAGACGAACCCGCCAGCCCACCCCCAGGCTATAGCCCACAAGTTTTATCGCTTGGGGTTTTGGCTGTGATAACCCGAGCGCTTATTTTCGACGCGTGCCGCCAGCCTATTTTTGAAAGCGAGCCGCTAACGAAGTCTGCTTCCCCGTCCGAGTCGGCGGACGAACCCGTGAGCCGCCCCCAAAGGCTATAGCCCACCGTTTATCAAACTTGGGGGGTTTTGGTGCCACGACGGAGCTTGATACTGGCGCGGCACCGTCGCTGACTTTATTTTGTCATGGAGGCCCTAAAAGTCGCCCGTTTTCGAGGTCCGGCGGGACCAAACCCGTAGCCCGCCCAAAGTCTATAGCCACGGGTTTATCCGCTCGGGGTTTTAGCGCCGCGACCTTCGGGCGCTTATTTTTTTAAGCGCGGCTGTGCCCGGCCTACTACGGTGGCCCCTCGCAAAGTCTCGCCCCAGGTTCAAGGCCCGGCAGAAAGAACCGCGCCCGCCCCACAGGCATAGCCCACCCGTTTTTATCGCTTGCAGGGTGGTTTTGGTGCCGCGACGCCGAATTGCTTATTTTGGTGACTGTGGCGCGGCCTATTTTGTTACGGGCCTAAAGTCTCGCCCATTAAGAGTCGGCGGGCGAACTTAGCCAGCCGCTTAACCTTTATAGCCGCCGTTTTTATTTTTTTCGCAGAAGTTATGGCGCCCGACAGGCGGTTATTTTGGCGTGCCAGCGGACTAACCCCACGGCACAGGCCGCTTCGCCGTCGCCCCATTAAACTGGTAGATAAACCGCCATCCGCTTTAGTATAACGCGGTTTTATCGCTTGGGGGTTTTGGCGTGACCAGGCACTTATTTTTGCGGCGGCTGTGCCCGGCTTCGCCTGGCACATGGGCCGCTAACGAAGTCTGCTTCAGTCTTGCGAGCATTTGCCGCCCGTCCACGGTATGTCGTCGGTTTTATCCGGCAGGAGGGGTTTGGCGCCGCGACCTTGACGTTGCTTTTGAAGCGGCGCTGTGCCCAGCGGCCCTATTTTTGGCACATAGGCCGCTAATGGTCTGCCCATTCAGAGTCGTGGAAGAACTTCGCCGCCCGCCCGTATAACCGGTTTTATCATTTGCGGGGTGGTTCTGGTGCCGCGACAACCGAATTCAACTTGTTTTGGCGCTGACTGTTGCCAGCGGCCTATTTTTATTGCAGGGCCCCTCGCAAGGTCTATACATTCGGTCGGCGGACGGCTTGTGGCCGCCGGTATAGCAGCGTTTTTGGCCTTTTTAAAGCGGGGTTGGGAAATCCCGACCGCCGGGCGGTTATTTTAAGCGGCGACTGTGTCCGCGAGCTATTTTGGCACAGGCGCTGTAAGTCTGTATTCCGGACCCGTCGGACGAACCGCGTCCCGCCCCCGGTATGTCGCGTTTTTATACGCGGGGTTTTGGTACGCGTGCCGGGCACTTATTTTGCTGACCCAGCCCGCGGCTATTTAACGCCAGAGGCTAACCGTCCTTATTCGGTAGTGGGCTTTGCCGCCCTTTATGGTATCGCGCGTTTTATCGGCAGGGGGTTTGGTTCCGCGACCTTGGCGCTTATTTTAGCGCGGCTGTGCCTTCTTGTCACCGGGCGCCGCCGTCACGCCCATTCCGGTCGGCGAAGTTAGCCAACCGCCCCGGTATAGCCCGCGTTTTAGCCTTTTTCGCAGGGGTGCGGCGCCCTGCCGGCGGTTATTTTTAGGCGCGTACGCGCCTATTTTTATCACCAGGCGCTAGGAACGTCGCCCATTCGGTCCGGCGGACGAGAACGCCAGCCGCGCCCCCGAAGGCCGCCAGCGCGTTTATCTGCGTGGGGGTTTTGGCGCCACTGCGACCAGCGCTTGCACTGGCGGCTGCCCGCGGCCTATTTATCACCAGGCCCCTGTAAGTCTGCCCCCATTCCAGTCGGCGGACGAGCAGCAACCCGCCCCAAAGGCTATAGCCACCCGTTTTTTTTTTGGCCTTTTCGCAGGGTTGTAAGCCCCACCTTCGGCGGAGAGTTGTGTGTGACTGCTTCGCGACCTATTTTTTGCAGGCGTAACAGTGGTAGCATTCGAGTCCGGACGAACTTGTAAACCCACCCCAAGGCTATAGCCACAGTTTTTGGCCTTTTTGGGGGTTGTAGCTAACCTTGGCGGTTATTTTTTAGGCTGACGTGCCAGCCCCCATCTCGGGCGCCTCGCAAAGTGCAACCCCCATTCCGAATCGTGGACAGACAGCCCAGCCCGCCCCAGGCAATAGCCCACCCGTTTCTTGGCCTTTTTCCACAGGGGATTATAGGCGCGCCGCCCAGGCGCTTGTTGCAGGCTGTGTCATGGCCCTATTTTGGCCGCCCAGGCACCATAAGTCGCTCCCATTCCGAGGTCAAATGGATGACAGCCACCTCCCAAAGCTACTAGCACCCGTTTTTATTGCTCTTTCCGCCGGGGGGTTATAGCGCCCGACAACCGAGCGGTTATTTTGGGCGCTGCTCATCATGACTATTTTTTAGCTGCGTAGGCCTGATTCTCACTCATTCCGAAGACCGTGGACGACAGCCCCCAAACTATAGCCCACCGTTTTTAGCCTTTTTCCACTTGAGGTTATAAGCGCCCAACAGGCTGTTATTTTGAGTCTTGACTGTGCCCTTGACCTATTTTGGCATACAGGCGGCCAGCAAAGTCTAGCACTTCGGGTGTGAAGAACAGCCGCCCCACCCCCAACGCTTTAGCCACGGTTTGTCGCTTGGGGGTTTGGGCAACCGGGCCACTTATTTTGGGTCTGACTTTGCCCAGCAGCCTATTTTGGCACATAAAACCCTCGCGAGTCTCGCCCTGTTCGAGTTAGGATGGTTTCATCAACCCACCAGGCTGTACCGTTTTATCAGCTTGGGGTTTGGCGAGCACTTGAAAAACTGTTTTTGGAAACGGCGGTGCCCTTGGCCTATTTTTTCTGAAATTTCATGATCACCCCCATTCCGAGACGGCCCGGACGAACAGCAGCCACCCCAAAGACAGCCGTTTTTTGGCACTTTTTCCGCGGGGTTGCGGCCTTGAACCATGGGTGGCTTATTTTCAGAATATGACTGTGCCTTTTACCGCAGACTGAAAAGTCTCTCATTGAGTCGGCGGACGAACCCATCAGCATACCAAAACCTGTATCCGCCGTTTTATCCGGCTTGGGGGGTTTTAGGCGCCCGTGTGAGCGCTTATTTTAAGCAGCAGCTCTCCCATGACCTATTTTTATTTTCTGGTACTTACCAAAGAATCTCGCCCCATTCAGGTCGGCGGGGCCCGAACCGTAGCCCTTTAATTATAACCGCCCGTTTTTTAGCCTTTTTCATGAGGGAGTTCGCCCGACAACCGACGGTTATTTTGCGTGTGACTGTTCCAGCGACTTCTTTTTATCTTGGAGGCCTCGCAAGTCTCGCCCATTGAGTCCGGCGAACTTAGCCAACCCGCCCCAAGGCAATAACCCACCGTTTATCAAACAGGGGGGTTTTAGTATGACAACCAGACCCTTATTTTTTGGTTGGCTGTGCCCATGACCTATTTACGGCTTATGGATGCCTTCATAAAGTCTCGCCCCATTCGATCCGGCGGGTGAACTTATCCAACCCACCCCAAGGCTATAGCCACCCATTTTATCCGCAGGGGTTTTGGCGCCCAGCGACCTTGAGGCGCTTATTTTAAGCTGGCAGCTGTGCCCTGACGCCTATTTTATCTGAGGCCCTACTTGATTCTCACCCATTCCGAACCGGTAGACGAACAGCAAGCCCACCCAAGGCTATAGCCATAGTTTTTTGGCACTTTTTAAAGTTGTAAGCGCCCGACCTTGATCGCTTATTTTAGAGCAGCTGTGCCCTTGGCTGTACAGCGCTGCGGAGGCACGCTGAAAAATCTCTCCCATTCCCGGCAGGTCGGCGGGCGGCCGCCAGCCCCACCCCCAGGCTACCAGCACCCGTTTTTATCGCTTGGGGGTTTTGGCGCGCGACCTTCAGGCGCTTTATTTTTGAAGCGGCTGTGCCGCGGCCAGGTACAACTTTGCGGAGACCGCTACCAAAGTCTACGCTTCCATTCCGAGTCGGCACCGCCAGCCCGCCCCGGCTTCCGCCGCCCACCGGTTTATCCGGCAGGGGAGTTTTGGCGCCGCGACCGCCAGGCTTTTATTTTGGAGCGCGGCTGTGCCCGCGGCAGCCCACACACGGCACCCACGGGCGCTGCAAAGTCGCCCTATTCCAGTCCGGCGGACAAACTTAGCCGCCCGCCCCGAAGCGGTGCCCGCCCGTTTTTGTACTGGGGGTTTTGGCGTAGCGACCAGGCGCTTATTTTTGAAGCGGCTTTGCCCATGACTGACACACCCCATCACCGTGAAGACCCTCGCGAAATCTGCGCCCCATTAGGAGTCGGTAGACGAACAGCCAACCCGCTTTAAGGCAATAGCCCGCCCCCGTTTTTTGGCCTTTTCGCGGGGTTTATGGCGCCAAAACGATGCGTTTATTTTGGTAGCGGCTGTGCCCATGACTTCAGCCACAGCTATGAGCCGCTGGCAATGTCTCGCTCCATTCCGGAGTCCGGCAGGCGAACCGTAACCCGACCCCAGTACATAGCCCGCTGGTTTTATCGGTGCGAGGTTTTTGGCGCCCCGTCATTCAGCGGTTATTTTTGGATGCGGCTGCTGCGCGGCCTTTTGGCACCACGGGCCGCTAACAAAGTCTCGACCCATTCAGTCGACAGGCGAACAGCCAGCCCGCCCCGGTATAGCCGCCCATTTTTATCCGGCAGGGTTTTTGCGCTTACGACAACAGAGCTTATTTTTGGCACTTGGCTATTGCCCGCTTGACCCCTGCTATCACCAGTCCCGTCGCAAAGTCTCGCATTCAGTCCGGCGGACGAACGTGGCGCCACCCCCAGTATAGCCCGCCCCTTTTTGGCTTTTCCGCGGGGTTATGGCGCCCGACAGCCAGGCGGTTATTTTAGCGCTGCTGTGCCGTGGCCCTGTTACGCTACGGAGGCGCAACAAAGTCTACCGCCTATTCAGTCGGCGGATGACAGCAAACCAGCCCCCAGTGCAACGTTTATCGACAGGGGTTTGCGCCCGCGAACGGCGCTTATTTTAAGCGGCAGCTGTACGCGGCCTATTTTGTCACCAGGGCCCTCGCGTTCTCACCCACGTTCGAGACCCGTGGGCGACTTGGCAAGCCCACACGAGCTATAGCCGCTTGGTTTTTTAGCCACTTTCGCGGGGGTTATGGCGCCCGACCTTCGATTAGCTTATTTTTGAATGCGGCTGTTGCCCTTGACCTATTTTGTACGAGCCGCTAGAAAAAGTCTCTCCCATTGATCCGGCGGACGAACCGTAACCCCACCCCGAAATTGCGCCGCTGGTTTTATCGACACGGGGGGTTTTGGCGCCCGCGACCTTGAGCGCTGTTACTGAGGCGTGGCCGCGCTGACCTATTTTGGCACAGGCCGCTACCAAAGTCGCCCGTTCAGTCCGTGATGAACCCATATTACGCCCGTTTATAGCCGCGCCGGTTTATCCGCTTGAGGGGGTTTTAGCGCGACGCCGGGGCTTATTTTTGCCAGCCTTGTGACAACCCACGGCACCGGAGGCCGCTACAAGTCTCGCCCTATTCCGATCCGGCCAGACGAAACCGCCAACCCGCCCCCGAGGCGGTACCCGCCCGTTTTATCCGCTGCGGGGTTTAGCGCCGACAGGTGCTTATTTTTGGTGGCTGCGTTTCTTTTTATCACCCGTGAGGCCCTCGCAAAGAATCTCGCCCCATTCCGAGTCGGCGGACGAACGTAGCCCTTTGGCCCGATAGCCGCCCGTTTTGGCCTTTTTTCGCGGGGTTTGCGCCGTGAGCGGTGGTTTTGGTAGCGGCTGTGCCCTTGACCTATTTTTGGCTATGAGGCGGCAATGTCTTGCTCCTCCGAGTCCGGCGGGGCGAACTTCATCGCCAACCCCAGTATGCGCCCACCGTTTTATCCGGCCAAAGAGAGGTTTTGGCGCCCGTCATTCAAACGTTATTTTTGGTCTTGGCTGTGCCCGCGGCCTATTTTGGCACCACAGGCATGTAAGTCTCGACCCATTCGAGTCCGGCAGCCGAACAACCAACCCGCCCCGAGCTGTAGCCCACCCATTTTATCCGCTTGGGGGTTTTTGGCGTAAACCTTGGTAACAGCACACTAGGCGGCTGTAGCGGCCTATTTTAATCTTGGGTCCCGTCGCCTTGGTCTCGCCCCATTCCGGTCCGGTGAGACGAACTTGACCAGCATACCCCGAGCTATAGCCACCTTTTTTGGCCTTTTTTCGCGGGGGTTTGTAGCGCCCGACCTTCAGGCGGTTGTTTTTAAGCGCTGTGCCCGTGGCCTATTTTTGCTTTGCAGGCCACTGTAAAAGTCTCGCCCTATTGATCCGGTGAATTTGAACTTGTAAGCCCACCCCAAAGGCTATAAGCCCACCCGTTTTTATCCGGCTTGGGGGTTTTGGCGCCATGACCAGCGCTGTTTTTGAAGCGCTGTGCCCTTGACCTATTTTGTCACCAGGCCCTGTAATTCCACCCCATTCCGAGACCGGCGAACTTGTAAGCCCACCCCAAAGGCTGTAACCCACCCGTTTTTTAACCTTTCCGCAGGGGTTATGGCGCCCCGACCTTGATCGCTTATTTTTAGTGCGGCTGTGCCCATGACCTATTTTGGCACGAGCCGTAAAGTCTCTCCCCCATTCGGTCCGGCCAGACAGTTACGTAGCCACCCCCAAAAGTATAGCCCACCCGTTTTATCGCTTAGGGGGTTTTGGCGCCAAACCCGAGCGCTTATTTTCAGAAGCGGCTATTGCCCATGACCTATTTTGCCTTTTTACGGAGGCGCTGCAAAGTCTACTTCATTCGAGTCGGCGGACGTTTCCGCCAACCCCCAAAGGCTATAGCCCGCCGTTTTTGGCCTTTCCGCGGGGGATTCTGACGCCCGGTTATTTTTAGGCGGCGGCTGTTCGCGGCCTATTTTTCCTCCGCCGAGCCCGCCATGATACCGACGTTCAAAGGTCGATGGGCGACAGCCAGCCACCCCGAGGCACAATAGCCCACCGTTTTTGGCCTTTTCGCTGCGGGGTTATGGCGCGCGACAGGCGCTTATTTTTGGCGGCTTTGCCAGCGGCCTGTTTTTTACATCACCGGTGGCCCTAAAAATTCGCCCCATTCCGGAGTCCGGCGGACGAACCGCCAGCCAGCCCCCGAGCTATAGCCCACCCGTTTATCCGGCAGGGGGTTTTTTGGCCCGCGACATGACCGGCTATTTTCAAGCGGCTGTGCCCTTGACTGAATTTTTAACACCGCGGAGACTGCTACCAAAGTCTCGCCCCATTCCAGTCGGCGAGACTGACACGTAACCCACCCCGAGCTACTTATATGGCCGCCCCGGTTTATCCGCTTGGGGGTTTTGGCGCCGCGACCGGGGCTTTATTTTTTGAAAGCGGCGGCTGTGTCCGGCGGCTTATTTTTGGCACAGGCCATGCAAGTCTAGCCCTATTCGAGTCGGCAGACGAACTTGGCAACCCCTTTAATTTATCAGCCCACCGTTTATCCGGCAGGGGGTTTGGCGCCCGCGCGAACTTGGCGCTTATTTTTAGGCGGCTGTTCGCAACCTGAACGCTGCGGAGACGCTACAAAGTCTCGCCCCATTCGAGTCAATGACCCGAACTTAATAGCAGCCCGCCCCCCGGCTATGGCCGCGGTTTATCCGCTTGGGGGTTTTAGGCGCTGTGACCTTCCGGGGAGCTTATTTTTCAGGCAGCGGCTGTGTCAGCCGGCTTATTTTTTAACACCGCGAACCCGCTACCAAAGTCTCGCTTCCTTCGAGTCGGCGGACGAACGCTTAAGCCCACCCCAAGGCTATAGCCCACCGTTTTATCCGCTTAGAAGTTTTTGGCGCCAGCGAACCCGAGCGCTTATTTTCAGGCGGCTGTGCCCAGCGAAGCTATTCCCCCCATCACCAGGAGGCCCCTAAATTCACCCCATTCGAGACCGCGGGCCCGAACTTGGCAAGCCCCACCCACGAAGCTATAGCCCACGCGTTTTTAGCCTTTTTTCGCGGGGTTATGGCGCCCGACCTTGATGCGCTTATTTTTAAATACTGTTGTGCCCAGCGGCCCTATTTTGGCACCACGAGCCCGCTGAAAAAGTCTCCCCATTCAGTCCGGTAGACGAACTTGTGGCTTCCACCACGGTATAGGCACCCGTTTTATCGCGCTTGGGGGTTTTGGCCTTGTGACCTTCGGCGCTGTTTTGAGGCGGCTGTGCCCTTTGACTTTGGCCCTACAGCACCTGGGCCGCTACCAAGTCTCGCATTCCAGTCCGGTAGACGAACCCATCAGCCGCCCCAAGGCTATAGCCACCGTTTTTGGCCTTTTCCGCGGGGGTTCGCGCCGACCTTCGGCCGGTTATTTTTTGGTAGCGGCTGTTCCTTGGCCTATTTCCTCACCGGGCCCCACCATGAAGTCTGCGCCCCATTCCGAGTCGGTAGGACGAACATGATCCACCCCAAAGGCAATAGCCCACCGTTTTTTGGCCTTTTCGCTGCTGGGGTTATGGCGGCATCGCGACAGGCGCTTATTTTTGGCCAGCGGCTTTGCCCTTGACTTCTATTTTATCCGCGAGAGGCCCCTACGCAAAAGTCTGCCCATTCGAGTCCGGCGGGCGAACCGCCAGCCCACCCCCAAGGCGCTATAGCCCACCCGTTTATCCGGCAGGGGTTTTTGGCGCGCGACCTTCGAGGCGCTTATTTTGGCGGCAGCTTGTGCCCTGGCGGCCTGGTTTTAACACCGCGAGAACCGCTACAAAAGTCGCCCCATTCCGAGTCGGCGGGCGAACCGCCTGCCCGCTGAAAGGCCTGGCCCACCCGTTTTATCCGGCAGGGGTTTGGCACTACGCTTAGGCGGCTCCTTTTTATTGTCGCGCGGCCTATTTTGTCACCCGGGTCCCGTTGCAAAGTCTGCGCCCCCATTCCGGTCCAGTGAACCGAACTTGGCAGCGCCACCCCCAAGGCTATAAGCCTACCCGTTTTTGGCCTTTTCGCGGGGGTTATGGCTGGGCCTTCAGGCGGTTATTTTAAACAATTATTTGTGCGGTAGCTATTTTTTAGCTACGGAGGCCACTATGATCTACCATATTCAGTCCGGCCGGGCCCGAACATAACCCGCCCCAGGCTATAGCCCACGGGTTTTTATCCCAGCTTGGGGGTTTGGCGCCGCCTTGGCTGTTACGGCGGCGGCTTTGCCGCGTGGCCGCATCACCGGAGGGCCCTGTAATCTCACCATTCGAGTCGGTGAACGAACTTGGCCAACCCTTTAAAAGCCTTACCGTTTTTTGGCCTTTTACGCGGGGTTTATGCTTCGACCTTGATCGCTTATTTTAGGCGGCGGCTGTGTGTCCATGACCTATTTTCGCTTCGCGAGCCGCTAACAATGTCTCACCCATTCAGTCCGGCGGTGAACCGCCAGCCCGCCCCGAGCTATAGCCGCCCGTTTATCCGGCTTGGGGGTTTTGGCCAAATCATTCAGCGGTTATTTTTTAGCAGGCAGCGACTGTGCCCTGACCTATTTTACCGGAGGCATGCCAAGTCGTCCCATTAAAGTCCGTGGGATGAACTTCACCAACCCCTTTGTAGCCATAGTTTTTGGACTTTCGCGGGGAGTTCTGGCGCCCTTGGTGGTTATTTTGGGCAGCGGCTGTGCCGCTGACCTACCCACGGCACCGCGGAGGCGTACGAAAAGTCTGCATCCATTTCAAGTCCAGTGATGAACCCGGCAGCCCGCCGCCAATATAGCCCGCCCCAGGCTATAGCCGCCCATTATCGGCTTGGGGTTTAACGCTGCGACCAGAGGCGCTTATTTGCAAACCCAGCGGCTGTGCCCGTGACCTATTTGGCTGATCCCGATACATAAAGTCTGCATTATTCAAGATCCGGCCGAAGCCCGAACAACCTCTTACCCGAGCTATAGCCGCCCGTTTTTGGCCTTTTCCGCGGGGGTTATGGCGCCCCGACCTTCAGGCGGTTATTTTTGGCGCTGCTGTACTTGCGTGGCCTATTTTTTGGCTACAGACCCACTGGAAAATCTCGCCTAATAGAAACCCGGTGAACGGCAAGCCCGCCCCACGAGGCTATAACCGCCCGTTTTTGGCCTTTTCGCGGGGATTTATGGCGCCCGACCTTGATGCGGCTTATTTTAGTAGCGGCTGTGTGGCGGCCTGTTACAGCTGAGCGGCGCCGTGTCGCCCCATTCAGTCGGCAGGCGAACCGTAGCCCTTCCCGGCTATAGCCCGGCCCGTTTATCGCGGGGGTTTGGTAGCTGCGACCTTCAGGGCGCTTATTGCGGCGGCATGCCAGCCTATTTGTCACCGGTCCCGTCGTAAAATCTCGCCCATTCCGAGTCCGGCGGACGAACATGTCCAACCCCAATTTATAGCCCGCGTTTTTGGCCTTTTCATGAGGGTTGTAAGCCAGGCCGAAATGATTGACACAGGCGTTGCAGGTGCTGCAGGTAGAAAGAAGCAGAATCGGACAACCTTAGCAATACGGCAACC
>JAUJEN010000392.1:0-87345 GCA_030448925.1 Citrus cavaleriei | reverse complement strand
ATCAGTATGCCGTTCAGTTACATGTTATTACTAAGGTTGAAATCGATTCTGCTTCTTTCTACTGCAGCACCTCTTGCTGAAGATACTGAAAATAATGAATATTTAGTATGTCATACTTTATAATTTATAATTTATTTTACAATTAATTTTACTAACTTTCTAATTAAGTAATTTTTTGATATTTTATCTTTATACATTAACATTTTTCTTTCAATTGTTTGACACATTCTGAGAACTTGATAGTGAAGGTTAGTAATCTTGAACAATTAGAGGCTTTTCGTATGTGGGATGCTTTTTGAAACATTAGAGCAAGCTAGAAAGCTGTAAAGATTACGGTGAAGCGGTGGTTTTGGATTGAACTCGATCTTAACCAAGGTAGAGTGAATTTTACTTGATGAGGTGACTAATGGACAATTTACTTGTGCCATCAAAGAGAGCGTGTGCGAATTAATAAAAGCTAATTTGTGAAGAACAACATAAGAAAAAATGCAAATTGAGGTAAATACAAAAAAAAGAAGTAGAAATTGTTGGCGGTCGAATGTAGATTGAAGGTAGTATCGGGGTTATGTATGACAAATGAATTGACAAATTGGAAGATTACGGTTTTTAAGGGTTCTACATGATAAATAGTAGTTACTCTGTTGAAGAATAAAGATGAAGTGTTCAAACACATGCTGGTACTAAGGAATTTGACTAAAGCACCCGTAGAGAAAAATTTGCTTATTCTGAAGTTAAGTTCAATTAGGAGGTTCGCCAAATGAGCTTTAACAGAGATTGCTATAATCCACTTAAGGAATGTGGGCGTCACAATTGGTGGATGGGGATATGATAGGTCACCTATATTTGGGAAAAAAGCAAGCGAGAACCACCCAGAATTTTTATCACAGTCGATGTGATGAAAGGGCAAAAATAGCAAAATTTTTTTGGGTAGATGCTTTCGATCGGCGGTTGGCATATATCTTGTTTAGGGATGTAGTCTCATTTCTTACCAAACATAGAACAAACAAATTATGATATGTTATTCGCTTGCGTTCATGAGTGAACCTTGCTACGGTGTCTGATTCGATTGTGCCCTTACAGATAAACAGTGCATTCGGTGGCTTTGCAGACATGGCTTGAAAACATGGGAGAATCCTGGGGAGTTTCTGTATGCAGTAAGACTTAGCAATAGAAAACAATTGTAGCGGTTTTCAAATACTCACCATCGATTATGCCTTTGGCATATTAAGAAAAGTTCTTAGAAGTTGTCACATGTGTACTTGAAGTCAAGATTCGAATCGGGATTGAAAAATGTATTATGTCTGCACAAAGTAAGAAATTTGAAGAAACTTGGAAAGTTTGATTATAAGAATATAAATTAGAAGATAATGAATGAAATCATCATCCCATATGAAATCGTCTTCTTGGGCTTTTGTTTATAATCATTAGTATTTTTGTTCTTTCGGAATGAATACTACAGCGGGGCGAGAAATTGAGGAAGGCGTTAATTCGTTCTTTGATGGCTTTGTAACATCCTCAAATCTTAGAGTTTGTTGTGAAATATGAAGAAAGATTGAAAATGATTGTGAAAAAGAAAGTGATGAAGATTTTTTGAATCAGAACACAAATATCGGTGTCAATCATGGAAATTTCTTTTGAAACATGCATCCCGATTGTATGCAATGTGTTTAATAAATTCAAAAGATGAATGGAACCAAGTTAATCGATCTGAGGATTAAGAGAATGAATGTGATTTGAATTTCGAGTACTAGTGAAACGAAGTTTGGAGAATCACGAAGAGTTTACGGTGAAGTTAAATCATATGAAACTGTAGAGTCTTGTTGAGGTTGAAATAATTATTACGCCAATCCGATCAAGAAAAATTCGAGTTCGGATCGGATGATGATGCTTTGCGCTCGATGAGTTGAGACAAAAAATTTGGCAAATCACAAATCACATAATACAAATACGACACATGACACTCACATGCTTGAGACACTACATTAATCTGTGATCTAAATCGTCGGATCCAAAGAATTCGATCACGGATCACACATCACAATGATATCACGACTCACCTGGACGATAAAGTTCTGATATTCTAACTCAGTCTCACACAAAGAAAAGAACACACATGAAAGTAACAACTCACAAAAACCGCTCACTCCGGACACCACCAAATACCACCTCACCACATGGCGGTTGTTAAGCATATATATTTATAAATGCCATTGATAACGATTGATTAATATTAAAGAATGATTAATCTTTTGCTCAAATTATTTTCTTTTAAATAAATCATTATTTAAATTATAAGGTTTCGCATATTTAATGGAAAAAATAATGTTATGGAAAGTATTTTGATTTAAAATGAAAGTTATTTTAAAACCTTTGATATTGTTTTAAATTTGATTTGGACCTATTCGAAACTATTTAAATATTTTAGGTCATTCTATAATTTCACATATTTGGGTGAAATCATAATTTCGTAAGAAAGAAGTTTTGATCGACAAAGATTACTTAAAATTCGAAATTCCACCCACTGAGAAGCTATCATCGTTTTTGGACGTCAAAACGCTTTATAATATAGCTTTATAAAGTTTTTGGGCAATAAATTATAAATTTCAGAAAATATTTCAACGTGCAGTATCGTAGCTTACTAAGGATGTATAAAACCAGACGTCAAAGCTCGGATGTTGAAAGAAATCTATCCAATTGAAATGGCTTAACGGGATCTCGACAAACCTGTAATCCTATTGTCAGAGCGCAAAGAAGTTTCGAGGGCGATAACCGTGTTTCACAAGCAGACAATACAGGATATTCGTGAATTCAAAATTGTAACGTACCAGACCAGAATTTAACATTGTCAATAACCGGATGTCACCAGCTTAAAGTTATGACCAAAATGTGCATAACGGCTTTTTGCTCAAACATATAAACTCAAAACCAGTTCATTTTTGCAATCTTGGACAAAAACAAGTACACACAACTTATATTGAGCTTCAACCAAAATCATCATAGATTAAATCTTTATTGAGCTATCATTTGTATATCCACTCTGAGAGAGTTTCATTGTTGTAATTTTCATTTTCATCAATTGTGAGTGTCATGTGCTTAATAACACTGGGGTGAAGAGATTTGAGAGATAATCTCTTGATTGTAAAAGGTTCACGACACCTAAGTCAATTGTAAAAAGCCTCGGGAGGTTTGGATAATTAAATCCTCAAGTAAGTGAGCTTGGGCGTGGGACGTAAGCGGGATTAGAACCAAAAAATCATTGTGTTTGTTTCTCTTCCTTATTCTTTTAATATTGTGCATGATTGAATTTATTGTTTTCAATTTGATTAAAATATTAAATTAGTGGTTTTTAGCTTAAATTTTAAAACTCAATTCACCCCCCTTTGGGTTTGCCTAGTTAGTATTTCACTTTGGTAATCGTGAAATAGTGCTCTTGTGTAGACTTAACCATCTGTGAGTTAAAGATTAATAGCAACCCAAATTAGTTCAACTTTCATGGAAGGCCAATCCACCACTAGACCTCCATTTTTATAATGACGGTAATGATTATCCTTATTGGAAAAACTAGGATAAGAGTGTTTTTAGGAAGCCTTAGATTATGAAATATGGGAAATAGTTTGTGATGGTTCATTCATTCCTAGGAAGAATGTTTTGCCAGTGAGTTGGATAAGAAAATATGTCTTTAAATTCCAAGGCTGAATGCTTTATTTTGTGCCTTAGATAAAAAGGAATTTCATAGAGTTTCAAATTGTTCTAATGCTTATGAAATTTGGAGAAAACTTGAAATTGTGTATGAGGAAACCTAAACGAGGAGGAATTTCATGAAGTGTCGTAATTATGGCACCTTTGGAGATGAATGGGATGATGAACTTGGAGGTAAATGATCTTCCTACTTATGATTAATTACATGATACGTTTAAAGAATTGTGATGAGTGGATGAAAATTGGTAAAAAGAATACATGTTTTAAAAAGAAAATGGTAGAGCTATAAATGAAAATGAAACTCTGGTGCAAAAGATTATATGCCTGGAATTAGAGAATAAAATATCAAAATGATAGAGTTGCATTATCAAATGAGAAACCTAGCACTTCACATGAGCATCTAGAATCATATGTAGATGACTTGAAAAATGAAAATGATGCTTTACAAAAATGCAACGATTCATTAAATGAAAATATTAAAGGACTAGAGTTAGATAATAAAATGTTGTATGATAGAATTGCATCATTTAGCAGGTAAACAAAGTACTTCATACGAAAGCATGAAAAATCATACGTTGATGAATTAATGAAAATGAAGTGCTTAAGAAGAATAGCAAATGAATTAAATGAGATTGTCTTAAATTTATAATTAGGCAAAAGATGTTGGATAACTTGCTTAATTCACAAAAATGTGTGTTTGACAAAGGAGGTATTGGCTATAAGCCAAATTTGAAACAAAAGTATTATAAGAATTACTTTGTGAAGAGTACCTCCATTAACAATCAAGTTGTATGCCATCATTGCAATCAAGATGGTCACATGAAGAATAAATGTCCAATTAAAAGAAATGCGTATTATGGAGCAAAATGTATTTGGGTTCCAAAAGGAATCATTGCTAACACTCAAGGACCCAAGAGTATTTGGGTACCAAAGGGCACAGCGTGAATGTTTTCTTTTAGGTGTACAATCAAGGGAATGCAAGGAGAAGTTCCTTGATGAAAGTTTGTGAGGATAATCACTTGAATATGATTTAGGAGAAAAAGATGAGGCAAGATGATTTAATTGTTTTGGTAACAATTCTTGCCATATTAGTTTTGTTGAGTGGATCATGATAAATGGATAGTAGCTTGAATTTGTGAAAGTATACTTATATGTTTACATGATTGAATTATCATTGTATTTAACATTGAGTGCTTTATCATAATGCATGGTTATATATTTATGATGATAGCTTGTCAACTCATCATGATAGATTTGTTTGATTTTGATGATTATGTAATGCCTAAGCTTGATAAACAAGTGATATGCTTGAATTATTAATCTTTGAATGCTTATATGTTTCATGATTGTGTAAAATATATACATGATGAATGAATTATATGTGTGAATTCTTGTATCGTTAATTGTGTTATATCATCATTCATTTATAAAATCGCCATCATTATTTGATATGATTTCATATGTTTGGTCTTGTATACATATATGTTTCATGCACTAATTGGCGTTTTTGAAAAGTTAAATGATTTTTAAAATTGATCAATTTTTAAGCCAAAAATAAAATGGTGTGTATAATACAAGTCTAAGAGCTTACAAAATTTCAAAAATATTTTCCAAAACTTAACTGGTATACCACTTCTAATCAACCGGAAAGCCGTTTTTCATTTTGGAGCTCTCTGGACCAAATCCGGATAACCGGACATTTAAAACCGGTAAGCCGAATTCATTTTGGTGCTCACTGGAGCACAACTGGTCAGCCGGATATTAGCAACCGGTAAACCGAATTGGCTTTGGTTGCTCTCATGTTGAATTTCGAATAATCGGATTGGCAATACCGGTAAACCGTTTGAGAGTTTCATTTCTGGACAACAACCGGTCAGTCGGTTATGGCATCCGGAAAGCCGGATCAGCACAGCTCCTTTTCTGCCTCAAAATCGGACAGTCGGTTCCTTTATCCAGAAATCCGGATTCGCGTTGCTGCCTTACTGCTTGGTCACACGTTTTAAGCTCTTTCTTCTTCATTTTTCATTTCTCTTCACATGTTCTTTCTCTCTCCAAAACCGTGAGCTGCTCATCTCTATTTTCATTCAATTTCTCTTCATTTGTCACCCATTTTTATGCCAAAATCAATTATTCAAACCAATACCCATGCATTTCACTTTCATTAAACATTTCCCAATCATTATTTCTTCACTTGTTCTTCATCATTTCATCATCATCTCTCAAGCGTGAATAGTGCTTCTCCATTTCTCTCTCTCTTTAAAATCCACCATTTGTTTTTAATCAACACCATACATCGCCTTGAATCATCTCTAAAATCATTTTAATTGATTGAAACTTACTCTTTTTACTCAATATCTTGAAAATCCAAATTTGTGCATTTTGATTATTTCAAATTACCACTTCCATAGTGTGCTCTCCTTATGGATTTTACCATAGTTTGCTATTATATTATGCACTTACATTTTCATATGCATTGTTGCTTTCATTGTGGATCGATGATGATTATTGTTTGATATTTGGATGTTTTATATTTGGATAATGTGGAACTAATGTGCTTATCTTGACTTTTTGATGATCAAGAGGGAGATATGAGATGTAAGGGAGAAATACATCTACTTTCAGATTCTTAAGCATATGAATTTTTTATTTTTTTTAAGTTATATTAAAATGTCACATTAGATCTTTGATGAGTTTAACTGTCTTGATTTTTAAAATGTGTTTACTTATTATGGAGTTTGGATAGTTGATAATATGTTCTTATAACTTTTGCATGCCAATTTGGTAAACAAATCAAAACCTCTTTGCGAAGTATAATTTTCAAAAAATTAGGCATGAACTTGGAATGATGAAATTTTTTAATATCTCTAATCATGTTATTAATACTATTAAAATTGATTTCTTGATGATTTTGATAATTGATGATTATATGTGTGTTGCTTGATAAATTGGTAAAGTTGTTGGTTTGTTATAATTGTTGAAGCTTATATCTTTTTAACCATGTTGTATATTTGAGTATTTGTTCATTTTTAAGGGGAGACTTTGCCGAAATTTTTGCTCGCACAAAATGGGTAATACGTTCATCGAATTATTTTTGATGATCTTGTTTCGATTGCATCTATCTATCTTTTCTTTTTTACGATGAAGGGGGAGATAAATATGATATGTTTTTGGATAAAATCATTTCGGTTAAAATTTTAAATTGGCCATATATTTAGGGGGAGCATATAATATGATTTTGGATAATATACATTTTGAACTTTTTTATTGTCCAAAGGGGGAGACAAAGTAATATATCATTTCGATGTTGTTAAAAGGAAGATAATAATATGCACTTTGAGTATTCTTTTAATGATTGATATTTGATTATGATGATGATTTTGATGATTTTGAGATAATGATGATTTGATTACATAGTTGTTTTATATGATAATTTTATGTTATGAGTTGTTGATTTGGTAATTAATTGAATAATGGTTCATGATATTTTGGTGTGATGATTTGTGTATGGAGTTGGCTTATATCATGATTTATAATAATTTGGGAGTAATATTACTAAACTTGTATTTGAGGTAATGCTTGTTGTTAGGGGGAGAATGTGTTGAAATTTCTACTCGGACAAACATGAGCAATAAATTTACTACTCTTATTCTTTTACTTTAAGTTTTCTTTTTGATGATGAAGGGGGAGAAGAATACATGTTTTTAAATTTATAAAACTTTACTACTCTTTTTCTTTGCCAATTAAGTTTTCTTTTTGATGATGAAGGGGGAGAAAAATCTATGTATTTAAATCTGTTAATTTAGCTAATTGGCAAATTGTAAGAGAAGATTATATTTAGGGGGAGCAATTTATGGAATCATTCTTTAAATACATGAAATGTTTGTCATCATCAAAAAGGGGGAGATTGTTAACATATATGTTTCCATAATGTTGATTTTGATGATAACAAACAAGATTAAGAATGATTAATCTTTTAAGCTCAAATTATTTTCTTTTTAAATAAATCATTATTTTCAAATTATAAAGGTTTCATATTTAATGGAAAAATAATGTTATGGAATTAAAGTATTTTGGACTAAAATGAAAGTATTTTAAAACCTTTGATATTGTTTTAAAATTTCAGATTTGGACCTATTTGAAACTATTTAAATATTTTAGGTCATTCTATAATTTCACATAGTTTGGGTGAAATCATAATTTCAGAAAGTTTTGGGATTGACAAAGCATTACTTAAAATTCTGAAATTGGACCTATTTGAAAGCTTTCATAACGTTTTGGGTCATAATATAGTTTTATAAAGTTTTAGGGTCAAATTATAAATTTAGAAAATATTTCTTTAGCATAACGGATCGACAACGGTAATCCATTGTTGGGCGATAAGCTTACGGAGCTTAAAGCAGCTATACCGGATTTATCTGGGATGTTAAATTCAAAATATGTGGTAATATTAAGCTAGCGGATGTCCATAAAGCCGGTTATGACCAAAATGTGCATAACGGCTAGTTTTTTAGCTCAAACTATATAAACTCAAAACCAATTCATTTTTTGCAATCTTGGCAAGCAAAAACAAGTACACACAACTTATATTGAGCTTCAAATTCGAAAATCATCATAGATTAAATCTTTATTGAGCTATCATTTGTATATCCACTCTTGAAGAGAGTTTCATTGTTGTAATTTTCATTTCTCATCAAATTGTGAGTGTACAAGTGTGAGAAACACTTGGGGTGAAGAGATTTGAGAGATAATCTCTTGATTGTAAAGGTTCATTGACACCTTGGAAGTCAATTGTAAAAACTTGGGAGGCTTTGGATAGTGAAATCCTCAAGCGGGTGAGCTTGGAGGCGTGGGCGTGGCGGGATTGAACCACGTAAAAATCATTGTGTTTGTTTTCTCTTCCCTTACTCTTTTAATATTGTGCATGATTGAATTTATTGTTTTCAATTTGATTAAGGCAATATATTAAATTGTTGTGTGGTTTTCTTAGCTTAAATTTTAAAAACCCAATTCACCCCCCTCTTGGGTTGCCTAGTTAGTATTTCATCACAAACCCTCACTGTCACACACAAATCACTGAAACCAGCACTCAAGCCGTCAAGCAGAAGCAGCCAACCCACACCCATTCACGCCTCACGGCCTCTGTCGCTCACCACACGTAGCAAACACACACGCGCGATTCAGGCTAGCTTCAACCCGGCCACACTTGCAACGCCGAGAACGAATTCGAACCCAAGCCGAAGCTGATTCGCGAAGATCGTGACCCGATCTACAAATCTGCTGCAACCAAGTGCCGGACCCACGCCTTGAATCCTCCACTCCACCATCACTCAGTCTGATTGAAGATCCACCCGGCAAGCTACCTCCGATCCACTCAAGTCTCCACCATTGGCATTCACGGGTCACGGCTGTTGAGTGTTGACATCCGGCCACCACACCCATTCATGGTCATGCCTCACGGGTCACGGCTCCAGTCTCAAAAGGTCTCTTCACTCTCTGTTTTGGAAGTTGGAAGTTTGGAACTTGAAGGGGTTGAAGCCCGAACTGAATCAGCAAATCCGGCTTTTGAACTTGTTTAAGTGATGGTATATATAATATATAATTATATATGCATTAATGATTAATTATAATTGTTATTTTTTATATGTTATATGAGAAATGTTAATTGTAACTTTGTATGTTAATTATATATTGTTAAATTTTATCAATAAAATGAAAATAATCCGGCATTAATTTTCTGTTACTTATTAATAATTGATTTTTTGTATGAATAGTATTATAGTAATGTTAGTCGTTAGATTAAAAATTAAAATTAAATATTATGTTACAATATAAATTATAATTATATATGTCATATGATATGTGTATTTGTACAATAGTTTCAACTTCAACCAAAAATTAACCAATTTAATTGCAGTAGTTTCAAGTTTCAACTTCAACAAATAATTAATCAATTTAATTAATTGCATGATAACCAATAAGTAAATATTAAGTGGTTAAGTACATATAATGTGGGCATAATAAGAATTAAGAATTTAAGATACAGATAGGTAATTAATATTATATTATTTTGGCCAATGGATAATTAGATATTATAAATTAAATAATTACATTAATTTCTTGGTTTTCTTTTATGGAATATGCATCTTGAATTCTTGATCATATATAAACATTATGGTGGAAAATTGGAAATATCGATTTCAAAAAGTTTCATAAAATTAAATTAACAATTATTTAAATCAATTTGTAATACTAACTATTAAGTAGATTTTTTAATAGTCTTTTTGTGTTTTAATTTATGAATTAATGATTAATAATTATTTATTTGTATGTTTAGATGTCTGGACACTCAAGATCGAATTCAATAAGTGATGATGACAATCAAAGTGTTCAAATGGAAGGAACTCAAAAGGCAAAAGAAAAGACGGTGATGAAGAAAAGATGCTGACGTGGAATCATTTTACTTGCTTGAGGACAATCGAACAAATGCAAGTGCAATTATTGTGGTAAACAATATCAATGTCATTCAAGTGATGGGATTACAAATATGAGAAATCATATATCGCTTGCCTTGCATACAAGACATACGGGAACAACAAGAGGGAAGTCAACAAACTTGACAACCGAGGGTGGGAAGGAAATGCAAGTAATATGGTTTTGGCTAAAGGGTGGAGTCAAAGGCGCTTGTAGGCGGCAAATACCAAAATGATCATTATGGGTGAGTTGCCACTTAGTTTTGTTGATAACAAAGGGTTCAGGCATTTCTGTAGTAAAGCCATTCCGTAATTTGTTATGCCATCTTGGAGAACTATTGGTAGGGATGTTATGGATTTTTTTTTGGAAGAAAAGACAATGTTGAAGAGTTTGATTTGCAACAACAAACAGCGAGTGTCTCTTACCACTGATTTATGGACTTCTGTTCAAAACATGAGCTACATGGTGATCATAGCTCATTTTATTGATAGTGACTGGTGTTTGAACAGAAGGATTATTAGTTTTGAGTGATTGAAGATCATAAAGGAAACGGAAAAAAAGATTGTAGCTTGTTTACAAAATTGGGGATAGAGGTTGTTTGCAATAAGCTGATAATGCCAATTACAAATGATGTTCTTTGTTAATTATGCGACATGCAATTACTTGCTTGGAGGAATGATGATGCAATTGTATTGGCGGTCGGTATATGCATGTATATTTTGAACTTGATTGTTGTTTCGGGGTTGAATGAATTACATGCTAGTGTTGCCGCCATCCGGAATGCTGTGAAGTATGTGAGATCCTCCACTACGAGGCTACAGGCATTTAAACAGTGTGCTCAACAAGTGAAATGTCCAAATGGAACGGTTGTTTTGGATTGTCCTACTAGATGGAATTCCACCTATTTAATGTTGATGACTGCGTTGAAGTTTCAAGCAGCATTTGATAGAATGGCAGAGGTGGATAAACCATATGAGGTATACTTTCTCGAGAAAGAAAATAACGCTAAGAGGGTGGGCCTGCTTGGACCTGAGGATTGGGAGAGTGCAGGGCGAATTGTGAAGTTTTTGAAGGTATTTTATGATGCCACTTTATTATTTTCTACTTCTTTAAGTGTGACTTCTAATCTTTGTTATGATACCATTGGCTTAATTGAGAGCTCATTGACTGCATTAGAGGCAAGTAAATATCTTTGGGTGGTGGCTATGGCTTATCAAATGAGGGAAAATTTTGATAAATATTGGGAGTCTTTAGGGAAGATAAATAAAATGTTGATTGTTGCCTCTATTCTTGATCCACAAGCTAAAATGGATTTTGCCAAACATAATTTTGAGATCATTTTTGCCAATGATGGTTGGAAAGTTGAAGAAATGACCAAAGCAGTGAAAGATTTGTTGAATGAGCTTTATGATGCATAGAGTGCAATGTCCTCTAGTTCCACACCATCGATGTGTAGTGAGAGTGTTCCTAGCGGCAGTTATGGTGGTACAAGTTATTCTCCTTATTTTACAACTGAGGTTGGTTTGTCGGAGGGTCCTAGTGGTGATGGTGATGACATTTTCCGAGTTTCTCGCCCTTTCTTTGGGTATGCTCAGAAAGTGTTTGTTCAGAATGAGGGCAAGAGAGTAGTATCTGAGGTGGAACGATATTTGAGTGACCCAGTTGAAGATCCAAGCAATCTTAAGCTCAATGTTTTGCTTTGGTGGAAGGTTAATGGATCGAAGTATCCGATATTAGAGAAAATTGCAAGGGATGTCCTCGCTGTTCCTGTTTCCACAGTGGCATCTGAATCTGCCTTTAGCACAGGGCGTCGCGTCATTGACGAATATCGGAGTTCTTTGACCCCTTGTATGGTTGAGGCATTGATATGTACCGAAAATTGGTTACAAGCTAAACTTTTTGCTAATCCTGTCTACAACCTTCAGGAAGATATTAAAGAGCAGATATTCCATATGGAGCTACAAGAAGGTAATATTTTTCTCATACTTTATAAAGTTAAGATGTATTATAACTTTATAAATAGCATCTACATGTACTTAAGTTACTTACTAATTTCTTTTTTTTTTTACATTTTAAAGAGTTTGTAAGATCACAAGCTTCAACGGTGGAAATAGTGAGCGCTGATATGGGTGTTATGGATATTTGAAAGGCAATTCTTAATATATATTATTATTTATAATTTCATATTATATGTTTAGGTTGTAATTTACACTATAATAATAGACAATAGTGGTTATAGTTTTAATTTTTAAGTTTTAATTCAAATTGTAATATTATAATTGTTTCATTTATTTTAGACACATTGAAATTGCTGGAATGGTATTACTTAGGAATTAGGATTATTATTAAATTTACTTGGTGATGAATGCCATGAAATAAGCCACAATTGACTTAATTTTTTTTCTTATATTTAATCAAGTACACACATGAATTGGGCATATGTGTTTATGTTTAATGTCCCTTTATTTGTAATGCGGCTTAAAGAAAGTAGTTAAACGGTTATCATATATTATTTTTTCAATTTTTCCCTAGGGGATATATGCTTCAATTCTTCAACTTGGAGTAGAAGAAATTGAAGTTAAAAGTTGTCAAAGTGCTTGCGAGGAACGGTGGAGCCGTGGAGGAAGTTGATCTACATTTACATTTAAACTTTGTTGTGTTTTGGATTTTGGAACTTTGTCATTTGTGTTTTGGAAAATGGAAACTATTTAATTATGTTTAATTTTGTGTTCTAAAGATTAATGTTTAGATTTTAGAATTGGACATTGCGCTTTGGATAGAGACTATTAAATTTAAACTTTGTGATAATTTTAATTTTATGCTTTGTGTTAATTTTTAATTTTGAATCATTTGAATTTAATTCTATAGTAGTTTTCTTTTTTTGTTGGTTGAAATGAATGGATGAATGAATGAGGGAGGGCAAGGAAGGTGGGAGAGAAATGTCTTAGTTAGCAAGGTGACAAGAGTGGAAGAGAAATGTCCTTGTTTTATAAAGGACATGCACGTGCTTGCATGCATATATAATTTGATGTGTTTTTGTTTTTCCTTACATGGCAGTATGGCACATACTTGAACACATGTAATGTGCACACGGGGCTATATATGCAGCTGCATAATTTTGACAAAGAAAAATAAAAAATGTGCAAGTAACAAATAGAGCCTAAGTTCACAACACAACAGCAGCAGCAAATGCAAATCCCAGATCAAATATTATGAGGCAAGAGATTATTCCTAATAATTGTAGCAACCCATAGCAATGAAACCGAGGAGGCTAATTAAGGGCTTTCTAGAGCTTGACAATTTCAGGAATATGAACTGGGTAACGATCAATGCAAACCAAGGGTCCGAATAACTCAATTGTGCCAAATTAATTATAACCCGAATTGACCCGAATTGATCCAAATAACCCGCATTTAATCCGAACCCGAATTAACCCGAATATGATCCAAATACACCCGACCTGAATTAACCCGAATTCATCCGAATAACCCGAATTAGCCCGAATCCGATCCGATCCAAACTCCACCCAACTTTTTAACCCGATCCGAATTTAATTCGGATTGGATCGGATCGGGTTATAATTTCGGGTGGAGTTCGGATCGATTTTTATCCAACCCGACCAACCCGAAACCCGACCGGGTTGATCCGAACCCGATTTTGCCCACCCTTAGTACTTGTGATTGTAAAAAATTTGAGTTCGTTGGAATACTTTGCAGACATATGCTGAAAGTGTTTGTTCGTTTAGACATTGATAAGCTGCCGAATCATTTTATTCTTCCAAGATGGAGACAAGAGGCAAATAAATTTAGAAAGATTGATTTGAGAGATTTTTTGAAAAATGATGGTAAAGAAGAATTAGAGGCTTTGAGACTAACCCATATATGCCACCAAGCTACTAAATTAGCATGTGCTGCTGCATCTTCAAATGAGGCATACTTGATTTACATGGATGGTATAAACAAGCTAGCAAAAAAGTTGTTAGATATTTTAAACCAAACCATTGTTGTTTGAAAGATGATCCTTGCTTTAGCATTAGTTCATCTCACCATTACTTTTGGATCCAAATATTTCACAAACCAAGGGAAGAAAGATGTTAACAACACGCGTAATCAAAAGTGGTATTGAGTTGGCTCTTGGCAAGAAGAGGAAGTGCAATTCACGGCAAACTTGGACATGATAAGCGATTTGTCCTTTAAATCCAAGTAGAAAAGCATTGAAATATCAAATCCGTAAATTGTAAATAAAATCTTGTGATAATTACCTTTCAATATTAAAGATCTCTTTAAAAAGTTTATTTTTAATTATTTGCATAAATATTACGGAATAAAGAAATGAGTTAAATTGATATCAATATAATCATAAAGAGGATTGTTGTAAGTATGCTTAGACTTTGATTGATTATGTTCATTGAAATTTATATGTTTAATAGCCAACTTCTTCAATTTTTAGTTCTTCAATTGTACATGTGATTTGAGTTTTATTGTGCATAGTGATTGCCTCAAGCTATAGGCTTAAGTTGTATTCTGCAGACCATTGATGCTACTTATTTTTCTTCGTTGTTGTTTTCATTCGTTTCCCCTCCTATTTTCTTTTATTGTCAGTTTTGCGTACTATTGTTGTTGAAATCCTTCCAGGAGGACTCAAAGAGTTGGAAAATCATTGACGTGGAATATTGAAGCAACCAACTTGTTTCATATTGGTTAAAGAAGTCTTTGTAATTTTGTCTTATTCAGTCATTTTGGACTTACTTTATGGACCACTTAAAGCAAATTCTCAAATTAATTATGACGTAATACTATTAATTTTAAATAGCATAAGGCAAGGTTTCTATTTGTTTGCTCAAAATTGCTATTATTTTCTCTTTCTTTATTTTTATTCATAATATAGAGTAGAGATCATATTCCCATTTGCACATATTTTTTTCATGTACTTAAGATTATAATATTTTTATTCATAATATGTGGTAAATCTTTGTACCAATCAGATCTAGACTTGAGATTTGAAGAAAAACTTCTAATGCCATGTCGTTGTCAATAGACATCCTTTTTTAGAAGAATGTTTTGTTAAACTTGAGTTTGATGACTGTTTTGCTAGGGGACTAGTTCCGCTAGTTAAAATTAATAATTTTGTGCTTTCAAATGGTATGTGGAGAGAGAAAAAAAGTGAAAGAAAGGGTTGTGGAGTTAAAAGTTGGAGAGAGTAAAGAATTTTTACTGGAGAGAGTTAAGACTTTTTATGACTGAGGAAGAAAGAAAAAAGCAAACGAAAAGTCATAGGTTAAAAAGAACAAGAGAAGAGAAGAGGAGAGAGAGAGAGCACATCACGTGAAGGAAGGGAAAAAATAAAAGAGTGAGAAAAATTTTAAGTGGGGACCATATGGAGAGAGAATATTAAAAGATCTTGAAGATTTAATTTCAATTAATCCCATCCATTGATTCAATTTAAATCTAATACATATTAATTAGTGTAAAATTAAAAATATTTTTAGGGGGCTGCTGATTCATCCCCTATATATATATATATTATAAGGAATTAAAATATTTTATTTGACCAAAGTTTAACAATTTGATATATTTGCAAGTAGATCTCTTCTACTCGGACTAACATAAATAAGTTATTTTTATTTGCTAGAAATATATGTGTTCTTTTCTCACTTTTTAAGCTAGCAAAAGTAAGACATTATTAAAGGTTCAATTTATAATAATTTAATTAGTCACTAAAATTATGTTCGGGCTTTTAATTAGGCAAAGCCCACGCACTCAAGGCATTTATCTGGCTTTAAACTTTACAACAAAAATGTACACTCAGTATTACACATCTATTTTTTGACCAATTTATTCTTTATCAGCGAGGGTAATTTGCCCTTGAAAAAACTAATGGCTTTTCTTAACATATATCCAACGGCTCTTCTCTGGCTTTATAAAAAGTACTTATTACCGAGGGTAAATAATGCCCTTGGAAATATCTCGTCGGTAATACTATTATTTGTTATAGTTAACTTTTGTACTGCCAAACGAAAATTTAGTGTGTTTCTCATATCAACATTAAAAATTATTTAATATCACATTACTTTTAAATACCTTTTTGAGTGAAACAACCTCCATTCAATAACTATCTTTTAAATCATAAAATATTTAGTTTTTATTTATGTTAACAATAAATTAATATATATGAGGTATCTAATAAGATAAAACTTAAAGTGATAGGTTTGTTAAGAGAAAACTAAAAATAAGGTGCTTTTGGATTACCACAAAAGGTGAAAAAATTTCACCAAACCATTTGGAATGTTATTTGGAAGCTTGCCTTAGAAGAAGAGTTTTAAGTGAAAATTTTCTTTTTGGAAACAGCCAAAGACCTACTTGCAACTACTGAAAATTTATGGAAGAAAAAGGTACTTCAAGATTCTAAATGTTAAATTTGCCATAGTAATGTGGAGAGCATATCTCATGCTTTGATGGAGTGTAAGATGGCAAGGAAAATTTAAAGTCCGAAGAATAATAACACTTACTTAATGATCTACAGAATTGAGTTTAAGGCCATTCAAAAATTTAAAAGAAGAGTAAAAGGAAACAAATGCATCCATTGATTTAAATAAGGAATTATGCAATATGGAATTATAAGAGGTATGCATACTCGAGACTTATCTAAAATGATAAATATAGTTCATGAACTTTTCAAACCATTTACAGGTTAAGAGCATCTTTAAAGAAAGAAACATTATCAAGAATCTTTTGATAATCCAGAGATAGTGTAATTACAAAATTTCAAAATCTCTAGAGGTTTTTTGATAATCACATGATAATGCAATGGGAAAAGAATAGTGAGCCTCCTAACATTTGTGAAAAATGGACATAAAGCTCCTTAACATTTCAAAAAAGACACATAACCTCATTTTTATTAGTAAATTCTATTTATTTTTAGTTTATAATTACTATTATGTCCCTATAATAAATAAATCAATATATAGATTTAACACAATGAGCATCCAATTTTTACTTCTTGTTTGCCCAATCTACCTTTCATTTATATATAAGTTTATTTAATATTTCATTTTGCCCAATTTGTTTTAGAAGAAAATAAATTTATTTTTATTTTTATTTATTATTCATCTTTTTTTACCATCTTATCATTGGGAATGATATATTCATAATCTAGAGTGAATAATTTGAGTAAAAGATAATTAAATTTTAATTTTAAATTTTAAATAAAAAAATTATTGATTTCCTTATACAAGTCATTGATGACATGTCATAGGTTAATATACTGATTTATTTATTATATGGACGTAATTATAATTACAAATTAAAAATAAATTTACTATTAAAACAAATGAAATTTATTAACAAAAATGGGGGTTATATGTCTTTTTTGAAACTTTTTATTTCGTTTCTAGATCTTTTAGTTACAACTTAACAAAACCCACCGTATCCTCTATCTATATATATATATATATTTATGAGATAAATTTTCATATTAGGTATAGAAAATATAGTATGACTGCATGGCAACCCCCTTTAAATTAAACCACCTTCATAACAAATACATTCTTTTAAATATTTTTTTATCGGAGAGGATCATATAGATTTCTCAAATGGCCAACAAACGTAATGAGTGCAATTATGTATATGAAAGTATATAGTAGTGATCTACATTACTTTACAGATGTACATTATGATTTTGTGGCCATATATACATTTAGTTACTATCACATTTGTAGAAAATTAATGTAAGATTTCATAATATATAGTTTTAACAACTTTAGATCAAGATCAATGAAAGCAAACGTATGTTATATGGAAGCTTTAGTTTGCATCCTTTTAGCTAATTAAGCTTATGAGAAACTAGGACAGCTTAATTTAAGCATACAAGGTGATTGAATTTTGAACCCAAAATTAATTAATGACTTTAGGTCCTGTTGTTCGGCTAAGTGTATGCAAACTTTGTTTTGCTATTAATTTCCCATTAATCTAGTAATGTGTCTTACTCAAGATGGTCTTTGTTTTTGAATCATTTGCAAGATGATGAGTTAAATGGAGTTGTTGGTTGTCATGTTTTGCATTATGTGGATTCCAATGTTACTTTTTTGTTCTTGAAATTAATCTCCACTTTATTTTCTTTTTGGAGTTCGAGTCTGGGTTTGGTCTTTCCAGTTCTGGACCAGGATGACAATTTATCTTTCCGGATCTGGATATAAACCCGAATTATTTAACTGCCGGTTCGGACCGGGTTCAACCTGGAAAAATTCGGATTTCCGGATTGCGGGTTCTAAACCCGGTAGTTAGATGAAGGCAGACTTAATGCTTGCCACTTTCGCCTCTTTGGAATTGCAGAAGCAGAAAATAGTAGGTCAAATTCATGGGATTTCAACTAAATTTGCTTGCTTCAATAATAAATTTATAATTATATCGACATTATGTGTTAAAATGCTACATTTGGCTATTCACAACAACAACAAAATTAATAATTACCAAAAATAAGCAAAAGCAAAAAAGTAAAAAGAAATACAGAGAAAGGAATGAAAATTATCTTTTGATTGATCAGGTCGTAGCTAAGGCGGCAATGGGCAGTTAAGTTTGGTGAAAAATGTAATCGCCGGCGAGAAGGGGCTAGCGGCTAGCGACAAAGCTTGCTCTTTGGCGAGAGGCGAGATCGAATTTGACGGTGGTGGAGCTTGGTTGCTGTTCGTTGTTCTTGATGGTAATAGATGATGAACTGACGATGATTTAAATTGATGATGTATTGATGAACCATTGAATTGATGTTGAGCGTTGGGGATAAGGAAGATGAAGATTGAGGTGGCGGCTTAGGCTTATTTTGCTCAAGTTTTTTTATTTTGTTTTTTTTTCCCTATGGTGGCAGCTAGTGTGTTTATTTTGTTTTGCTTTAGGGTTTCTAGGTTTGTTTTGTTTGCTTTTAAGCCTTTGCAACAAAAATTAATTAATAAATGAGTTATAAAAACTGTGTAGTCTAAGTCCGGGTCCCGGAAATCCAAGTTCACCTAAACCAGAATCGGACCTGGATACCTCCGGGTTTGAAAAAAGCAAACTGGATCAGCATTATTAATGCATCTGGTATGGGTTGAACGCGGACTGGATAGTCCGGATTTTTTCAGGTCCGGAAAAATTTGCCATCCTTAAGCAATACTGCCAAAAGAAAATCTAGTGTGTTTCTCATATCACTATTAAAAATTATTTAATATCATATTACTTTTAAGTAGTTTTTTTGTGAAACGATCTCCATTCAATAACTATCTTTTAAGTTATAAATATTTAGTTTTATTTATATTAATAATAAATTAATATATATGAGGTATCTACTTAAGAGAGAACCTAAAGTGATAGGACTGTTAAGAGAAAACTAAAAATAAGGTACTTTTGGATCACTAGAAAAAATGAAAAAATTTCACCAAACCATTTGAGATGTTATTTGGAAGCTTGCTTTAGAAGAAAAGTTTTAGGTGAAAGTTTTCTTTCTTGAAATTAGTCAAAGACCTACTTTCAACTCCTAAAAAATTATGAAAGAAAAATGTGCTTCAAGATCCTAGATACTAAATTTGCTATAGAAATGCGGATGGCATATCTCATGCTCTGGTTTATGATGGGAAGGAAAATTTAAGGTCCGAAGAATAATAACACTTAATTAATGATCTATAGAATTGAGTTTTAGGCCATTCGAAAATTTGAAAGAAAAGTAAAAGAAAACAAATGCATCCATTTGTTTTAAAAAAAGGAATTACGCAATATGGAGTTATAAGAGGCATGCATACTTGAGACTTATCTAAACTCTAAAGCAATAAATTCATTTCATGAATTTTTTGAACCATTTATGGTTAAAGGCGTCTTTAAGGAGAGAAACATTATTAAGAGTCTTTTGATAATCTAGGGATAGTGTAATTACAAAATTTCAAAATCTCTAGAGGTTTTTTGATAATCACATGATAATGCAATTATAAAGAAAAGGATCCTAGTATACTACAACATCTATATTTTATACAATTTTTTTTTTTGGGTTATTGATAACAACATTGTCGGCACATTTTTCAAATGTTTAATACCACATGCTGTACAAATTCACAAATTGTATCAAGAAAAAAAATTCCAATAATAAAAAGTGTGGCAGATATTTCTTATATGAATCAGCATGATCATACGGCACCTACACAAGAAGAAATCATGCAAAATCCAGAAAGTCGTTTTAAAGCCATGTTAGTTTAAATTATTTATGATATTACGGATTTGTTTAGTAATGTGGCAGAGAAGTTGTGATTTTAAAATGTTTGGTAAACACATTATTTGAAATTTTATTTATTTGATTAAAAACTTATATACATCAAAATGATTATTTAAAAGTCATTTTAATAAATACAATGAATTTTTATTTCATTTCTAGATCTTTTAGTTACAACTTACAAGTTAACAAAACCGTACCATCTATCTCTTTATACATAGATATTTATGAGATAAATTTTAATATTAGGTATAGAAAATATAGTACGACTGTATGGCGCCCCCCCCCCCCCCCTCTAAATTAAACCTTCTTCATAACAAATACATTTTTTTTTCAAAAACTTTTTATTGGAGAGAATCATGTAGATTTCTCAAATGGACAACAAATGTAATGAGTGCAATAATGTATATGAAAGTATATAGTAGTGATTTACATTACTTTACATATCTACATTATGATTTTGTGGCCATATATACATTTAACTACTATTGCATTTGTACAAAAGAAGAAAGACCCCAAAAAGCAAGATTTCATAATATATATGTTTTAACAACTTTACATCAAGATCAATGAAAGCAAACGTAATATGGAAGCTTTAATTTGCATCCTTTTAGCTAATTCAGCTTATAGGAAACTAGGACAGAGCATACAAAGTGATTGAATTTTGAACCCAAAATTAATTAAATGACTTTAGGTCTTGTTATTTGGCTAAGTTTATGAAAATATTGTTTTTCTATTAATTTCCCATTAATCTAGTAATGTGTCTTACTCAAGATGCTCTTTGTTTTTGAATCATTTGCAAGATGATGAGTTAAATGGAGTTGTTGGGTTGTCATGTTTTGACAAAAAAATTTTAGACAATTGAATTAATGCATTTTTAGTGGTGGTGAAAGATCAAAATTAATGAAGTAATAATAATATATGCAGCTCCAGACGTTCTAGATCAAAAGTCAAAACCCGCATTACGTCCATAGTCAACAGTTTTACTCTTATTACACACACGGAGACGAGCTTATGAATGATACAATAAGAACGCCTACATCATAACGTCTCCGTCTTCTTTTTTTTTTTTTTAAATATTCAAAAAATAAAAAATTGTCAAGACGACTGAAACAAAAGCGGAAAATAAATAAAATAAAAAACAGAACGACTCCCCCAACACAAGCATTGTGCCAGCCCCAAAACGCATTCGTTTTTCAATTCAAATCAACCAGAGCTTCTCTCTCTTCTCTCACTCCCATTCTCATTCTCATTTTTTTGTAGCTTATAAATTCAAATTCGAAAATCGAAAACCAAAAAAAAAAAAAAAAAACAATATCCTTAATTTTGAATGGAAGCTATCAGAAAACAAGCCACAAAACTCAGAGAACAAGTCGCCCGCCAACAGCAGGTACACGCACAGAATTTTTTTTTTTATGTATAAATTGTTTTAATTATTTAAATTATAAATACAATGGAACTCTAGGTTTCGTAGCAAAAGTTTTTCTTAGATCCAGCTCCAGTTTCATTTCTTAGCTCTACTTTTCTGATCTTGTTTATTGGATATTAATATTTTTATCGAATTTTTTTTTATTATGTTGATTATCGATTAGGTCTCGTTACTGCTGTTAAAGGAATTAAGTTTTGGATCTGGTAAAATGCTTTTAGATTAAAGAAGCCAGGGTGATTTATGTTTTATGATTAGGATAATTTGCACAGATGTAAATAAGCATAGCCAAAGTTATTTCTTTTCAGAGTTATGTGTGGTTGTGGCTGTATTGAATCTTCACATTGTGTCATTTTAAGGGGGATTGTAGTCGCATGAATGACCGAACTTATTAGACTATTTATTGTCAATTGTGTGAATGTGAAATAAAATTAGTAGAAGTGTTGATTGCTGCTTTGTAGAAGAGTTTTTAAAGAAACGTGTGCGAGGATTGGAGGGAAAATGATGGGCAAGAGGTATAAGAATGGAGTTTGGAGTTAGAAATTAGAGTCTAATTGGTTTGTCAGAGTTTGATTTGGTGAATTTTGAAAAGAGTTCTGAATTTTGGTTGGTATTTTATGTTTAGTGTACTTGTAAAGGAACATATAATATTGGCTCAGAAGGTGTTTTCTCTATCTCTTCTACTGCTGTAATGATTGTAGGATTTGTGAGTCCGACTTGAGTTGATGCAATCAGAATGGTCGGTTATCTTAATGTGATAAGCAAGGGGATGTTTAATTATTTAATGACTTTGTTGTGTATCACTGGAAAGAAGAAAACTTTCATTTAAGGTGAATGCATTTTGAAAATTGGAGGTAATACTTTTTATATCAACAGGGATCACTTCAAGGCTTAATAGTAAGTTATTTGTTTTGAAGTTTCTGTGGTGCATAATATGACTTTGATTAACAAAATATAGATGTAAGTGTACTTAATTTACATCATAATCATTCATTTTAATGCTTTTATTAGGCTTGCTAGTGGTGCTTGCAACCATATTTTGCACCCTAAAATATAAATTTGTCTGAAGCTACGCTATATTATTATGATTGCTATTGATTTTCTCTGCTACCAACTACCTAATAAAATTACTTAGACTTAGTTTGCCTAAACACACTGACAAGCACACATTTAATTGCAAAATGTAAGAGTCTTTATCTCATGGGCTGTTTATTTTAGGCTGTCTTCAAGCAATTTGGGGGTGGGGGATATGGTGGGTCAGACAATGTTGTAACTGATGAGGCAGAGCTCCATCAGCATCAGAGACTTGAGAGGCTTTACATCTCAACGCGTGCTGGAAAGGTTGTCTAGTCGTCCTGTAGTTTATCTCTCTTCCCTTTCTTTCTTTCTTCTTCCCTTCCTTGACTTCTAAATGTTTGCCCATACTTTTTCAGCATTTCCAAAGGGATATCGTTCGTGGTGTGGAAGGATATATTGTTACTGGGTCCAAACAAGTTGAAATAGGTGACTGGTGACACTGTTGCATCACTTGTTGATGTTTTACCGTGAGTTATATTGTCTCACATTGTTCTTCCATTTATATGCTTTATTTTCAACAGGAACAAAGCTGTCAGAGGACAGCAGGAAATATGGTTCTGATAATACATGTACCAGTGGTAATACATTATCAAAAGCTGCGCTAAGTTATGGACGAGCTCGTGCTCAAATGGAAAAGGAGCGTGGGAATTTGTTGAAAGCTTTAGGCACGCAGGTTTGTCCAAACAACATAGTAGTTATTAATCTTAAATTGCATGCATGGGCAAGATATGCCTCACTGGCCATTAGTCAGTAGCCCTAGGCTTTAGATGTTTGCATATTTGGTGTTATTATCTTTTTACGACATTTGGATACTTAATTCATTTTAATTATATCTCAATATAAATTGTATCTTATTGAGAATTCAAGCCTCACGCCATTGCTCATACTGACACTGATTGTGTGCCCACAAAGAAGGGTTCTACTTGGAGACTTGTTTTAGAACAGGGTGGCAATTAAAGTGGAATTTTGTTACCAATATTCGATATGGTTGTTTTGATCAGTGCATTATGTTAGTTTTCTAATAATAGTTAAATAAACAGAACCACTCCAAATTTTGCTGAGTTGATGCAAATCTGCAACCCTCATTGTGTGAAGTCGGGTATTCAAACTCAAACATCTAGAATAGGATTCAGTGAGCCTCAATACACTTGTTCTAGTACCTACTAATTTTGCTCTTCATGTGGTGTTGATTTCTCTGATGTTTAGGTTGCTGAGCCACTGAGAGCAATGGTATTGGGAGCTCCACTGGATGATGCCCGACATCTTGCTCAACGATATGATCGAATGAGACAAGAAGCTGAAGCTCAGGTATTTTGTACTATGGGGTTCAATTAAACTTGGAATTTAGGAACTTTTCCCGAACTTTTGACTTGTAATTAAATTCTTCCACTTTCAAATGTTTGTTTTTTCGTGGGTGGGTGCCAGCTAGTTTTGCTGTTAAGACCTCTTGGGTTGATACAAAAAAATTGTCGCTTTAAAAAGTAAAATGGGTGGGGATATTTTCTGTAGAAGAATTCTATTCATTCATGAAATGTAAAATAGATTGTCCGAATCATTGATCAATTTATGTGCAGTGCCTAGTACCTCCAAGCTTACTTGGATAGTTGATGTCCCTCTTTCGAGCTTGTAATTTCATCTTCTCTTAAACCTAGTCAGGCTATTGAAGTTTCCAAACGGCAAGCTAAGGTGAGGGAAACCCCAGGTAATCCGGACCTTGCTTTGAAATTAGATGCTGCAGAGGTGAAGCTACATGATTTAAAGTCGAACATGGCAATATTGGGAAAGGAAGCTGCTGCAGCAATGGCTGCTGTTGAATCTCAGCAACAGAGGCTAACTCTCCAGCGCCTTATTGCAATGGTACCGTAAACTTCCCAATTTATTTTTGTCAGCTTCAATATAATATTATTTCAATGTATGTTTTAGGAAGCCATTCTGAAACTGTCGTGTCCTTTTAATTTTGAATAAAGGTCGAAGCAGAACGTACTTATCATCAGAGAGTCCTTCAGATACTTGATCAGCTTGAAGGCGAGGTATCTAATTGCAGTACCTTGTCCTTTTGAATTTTCCTGTTATTAAAGCTGATGCAATCAACTGACTCCAGTAGTTTTCTGTCTGTTTTATTTTGATCTATGTCTGTTCCTATCGATAGATGTTATCGGAGAGACAACGGATTGAAGCAGCTCCTACAGCTCCTACACCAAGTGTGGACACTATGCCACCACCTCCAGCATATGAAGAAGTTAATGGTATATATGCTTCTCAAACACACAATGGATCAACAGACGCCATGGGTTACTTTTTAGGAGAGGTTAGTTTTTTAATTGTCCATCTTTTTCCTACGTATCAATATGGCTGATATTAGTGCCATAATCCTACAACTGCTGTTTAACTAGATTGTTTCTAACATGTTGCAGGTTGTGCATCCATATCAGGCTGAATCTGATGTGGAGCTCACTTTGTCGGTCGGTGACTATGTGGTGGTTCGAAAGGTTCACAACTTGCTTGAATTGAACTTTGTAAATTTATTATAATAAATGAATTCCGAAACTCGCTTGTATTTAATGTATCCTGTAGAAAACAATTATTTAAGATCTGCAAACCTTGACAGGTTACAAATAATGGTTGGGCTGAAGGGGAATGCAAAGGAAAAGCTGGATGGTTCCCATTTGGATACATTGAAAGAAGGGACCGCGTTCTTGCGAGCAAGATGGCTGAAGTGTTCTGACATTTTTCCTGCGTTCACTTTCTTGTGCAGCAGGTTTTGTACGTGTATGTTTTGCTCACGTGTTGTGACAAATATGAGAATACCGCCTTTGACTGCCATTTTTTTTTCTTTTTTTGACCTGCCGTATAGTGAAATCTCCTCTTTGTGCCAACTGATGTACGAAAGCCTTTCATATATTATTTATTTATGTACTTAGGTGTGTTGTTCATACTTGTTGATTGAGGAGTGAAACAGCCTTCTGTTCAGAATATTCAGCGGTTTCCTGTTTGTTGTTTCCCGATATTCATTTACGGAAACACGAAGCTGCTTATTGATCATGACTTTGATACCATTGTTGAAGAATTATGATTATAATTAATTAGTAATCCTTTGCAAAATGCGTTTGTTCATAAATCATAAATCTTTAAGATGTGAGAAAAGTACAGTGCAAGGTTTTAGGGAAAAGGCATCTAGATTAAGGTTCTGATTAGTTCTTAATGAGAGTGGATATTAAGATAGGTCCGACTCTGTAAGGTCTTCTCAGACTTGGAACCTTCAACACAAAAAGTTTAAGCCTCGAATAAAGAACTTGGAAGCCCTGGTATTTATGGTTAGAAGCAAGATCTCAGTTGAAGTGGGTGTTTTCAAATCATATGAATAATGCTCTCTATCCCAATATATGATGAGGGTCAAAATTATCGTATTCTTCAAAAGCATTTCGCAGCAAAACCTTGAACGTATTAGGCATCAGACCGATCTTATATTACAAGGCAGTACCGGGTACGCACTCTTAAAATATATATAACCAACAATATCGAGAGAACAAGGAGGAAGCAGTTTTCCATTTTGATTTACAAAGACATTACCTTTGAACTGGATATACGAAGAAATCCAGCATTGCCTATAAGAAGAATATTGTATGCAAATATAAGAAAAATAACAAAGTTTAAGGCAAACACTAGATTGGTCGCACAATGGATGGTCCCGGCAATAAGTTAAAGATGGTGGTGATCCTCTGCAGAAACGAAATAAAATGGAAAAATTATGAGTTGTGGAGAAAGAGAAAACGTGATGTGAGTTTTTCCTGATGGAGAAATCTTGAAGAATTCAGAAACAAAGCTTACACTACTTGCTTGCTCGGGTGGAAGAGAGGTAAGAGAAAATAATGGCCAGTATGATGAAAAATATGACAATCTGCAAGAGCATGGCATAATCAGTACATAATCTTGGAATAATGACATCGGTTGAAAAATATAGCAGCAACTCACCATGGTTGAACTATATCGCAGCTCACTTTGAATAATGTAAGATTTTCTGTTGGAACCCAAAATAAGTTTGTCAGATAATCAGTCAATCAGTGAAACTCACTGTTTATAAAACTTGGAAACTTTGACAAACCTTTTGTTTAGGACTCCGGAGTCCATGCAAGCTTTCTGTATTGCTTCCACCCTGCTCAATGTTTTTGTCGCATTTGGATCATTCTTGTTAATCTACAATAGTCAATAGCATATTTTAGCAAGTGAGTGGAAGCATCAAGAAGAAACAAGAAATTTTGTGAAGGAAGAAAAATTGGTGAAAAAGGAAAGCACTATCATTAAAAGTTGCTAGCAGAACTACTAACTTTCCTCCTATTACTGATAAACTTTGATCACTTAGGATTAATTCACCAGAGCAACATCTAAAAGCATATGAAAGGAACTGGGGTTGAAAAATAACTATTATAGCTGTTAAATGGTCAAGTACTTCGCTCATTTCAACAAGACTGAAATAAGACACTACCATAATGTCAAAACAAACAAAAAAGGCAAAAAGATAAAAAGATAAAATAAAATTCTCAAGGAGCAAATCCTTTAAATACATAGATTTCCATAAAAAGTCTACGAGCATGAAAATGAAGGTTAGTAGGTTACAAATGTCCAAGAAGACAAATTAACAACCCCTCAAGACACCAGTTACCAAAATAAATTTCATTTCAACTTGCAAAGTTAATAGGTCTTGTTATGTTTAGCACTGTACCTTGGGTTTCAGAATATTGGAAAAATCATAGAAGGCAAGATAGACATCAGTCATGTTGTTTGTTCGGTCAATGACTTTAGCGGTGAGTCCTACAAACAGAAAAAAAGTTTAAAAAGTAAAATACATTTAAAAGAATTGGTAAGAGAGAGTAAAATGCTAAATAAAGAAATATTAGTTGAACCCAATAAAAAAACTGGGTAAAGGAGCATAAACATGTCCACTGGAAAATAAATTGGATTATTATTTGCACTACGCATTCTAAGAGATTCTATCTTGCTTCAACATTTTGTTTACAAGTCCAATGATTTTCAATGGATCCCATCTAGATGACATGCTAAGCAATGAAAAATAAAGCCTTTCAATGTCCATGAAACATCAAGCTCACGCCCTGTTATTTTTTGTGTTGCATGTCTGAAGTAACTCTAGTTTCACCTTTAAAGAAATACATATTCAGAATTAAGATCATACCACGCCTCATTTTGACTACACCTCTGAAGACTTCAATATTGTTGTAGCATAATGCTAGTGTTCCAATAGCCATGATCTACTAACAGTAGAATAAATCAAATGAGACGCAAGGTCTAACAGAAACATTCATGATTACAATAAGAGGGGTAATGAATAAAAATCTGAAGACCAGATGCAATAACCATTTCATATGCACAAGCAAACTATGACCAGCAAAGAAGAAAAAGAAAATGAGTTTTGCTTTGAACAGATGTAGCCCTTGAAAGTTCAAACATCAAATTTTGCAACCAAATTTCAAGGTAAGAATGGGAAAAAATTTCCAACTATGGCAAATTGGATGTCCATATTGGAAGGGAGCCAGAGCTCATTCTGAGAAAACAAGGTTATTAACTGAATTGTTGAAAAATAATTTGGAGAGACAGAATCATGCTGCAACTCCAGTAAATGCAACCAGCTGCTAAATATAAAACAGTACAAAAATCATTTTGATGTACTAATACCACTCTCCCCGAGGGGTACAGCCCAATTGGTTTGGCCTCTTCCAGTGGAAGCAAGAGGTCATGGATTCATCCATCTCACGCCAATCTTCGAGGGGGGTAAGTTTAATTTGGGGTGGATGGTATTGTAACAGTTAAAAATAAATGTTGATACCAAAATTCCAAGATTAATTCTCAAATCAGAATATACTAGAAGCAGCGCACCTGAGGGATAGCACAGAATCGGAATATAGCATGATCCCTTAAAGCAGACATGTACTTCAAACAATCTTCCACATGCATCAGAGCATTGGTGACCATATCATTCAAGCACTGTACTGCTTTGTCAGAGTTTTCTTCATATTTTAAGTCCTTGAGGGGCAAAATTTCAAAAATGCCAATTAGAAAAAGAAAAACCAACAATTAATGGGATTATGCCCTTTAGATATTCAAAATCATAAACCCTCCAGGAGATTTAAAGGGAAATTGAAAGGAAAATAGATGTGAAAAAATTGAGATAAAACACATAAAAGAGATGCACCTCAAGTTTATTAACATATTTACTCCAGATCTCACGAGGCCAAAACATGCGACACTTCGGTATCTCATTAATATCTTCCAGATAATCTCGAATGATATTTGTTTTCTGATTGTTGAGCCAAATGGTCAGACATGGCATAGAATTGAAATCAAAAGTTGAGGCTTGGTACAAAGCTTATTGGTCACAGCACAAGTAATGGCCATACCTGAAGAAATAAACCCATCGAGTTGGAAAGACTATCTGGAACCAGATCTTCTGTCCCAGAGGCATAGAAAAGCTTGGACAGACCTAATCCAACAAGTCCTGCTACATAGTAACAATATTCATCATAGTCATCGATCGATTCTACCTGCACGATGGAGAGAAAATTTATAACTTCATGTGATACATTTAGACTCATTGCACTCTCTGCAATTGTATATGGAACTCAAAAAGTTCCAACACAAGGAGAAATAACTTGAAAGAGATCGACTAGCTTTCACCACTTAATGAATTAATCCCCCCTAATACAATTATGCCACAATTCCATTAAACCTGTACACAAAAACACCCACATCACACAACATATGAAAGGAATAATGATTTGCACCCTTTAGATATTATATCAAGACAAATAAGATAACTAGGGGAATAATCAGGGCATAAGCCTAAACATTGTGTTTGACTATCTGCAGAGAAAATTGATCCACCCTAAATTTTCTGGAAGCGGAGCAATGATCATCTAATTAACCACTATATGTTTCTGTGACATGTTGATAACATGCAGAAAGAAATTTCCACCTTGTAATTGGTCAAGCATTACAACTAAAAATATTATGAATTGACTTTTTCTTTTTCTTTCTATGAGGTGAGGGAAGAGGGCTGAAGTTTGACAGCCAAGAAAGCATATACAACTAGAAAGTGAGGCAGAATTATATTTAAATATCAAGAATTCATTGATTGCTTAATCCGGCATAATTATGATTCACATACCTCTTTGCAAATGAATTTTGCCATCCCAGCACCCATTCTTTTGGTTATATCTTCAATTGCATCCTGATAACTGCACAATGAATTAAAATGTAACTTTAACTGATTGTAAAAAGTAAAACTGCAAATGATATGTGTGTTATAAGCAAGTAAACACAGCAAGTTATTAAATGTAGTTAATCGCAAAAAGAAATCTATATGGTAACGCCAAAATAAAATTCAGCTTTATATTTCTCTTGTTATCTTTCACTAATTCTTCAAATTTTCAGCTTGAACTAAAATTATGAACCAGATTCATAATTTCATCAACGTATAAAGCAAAGGAACTCCCCTTTTAGGTAGCCAACCATGAACCAGAAACAGCACCCAATTGAAAACCCACCATCACCCTGATCCAAGGACTGGGTATTTATCCAACTGCATAGTCATTTACAAAACAGTATAGCATCTAAACACCCCAGATAAAACTCACTCATATTCAAGAGATTCATACGTTAGCTTACTGAATTAATAAGAAGATTACCCTTAGATTACTTATATTTAGTAGCAGTGACTTCTATGTGGTAAATTTTGAATTACAATGCCAGAAGCTTTCACAAAATCTAACATGTTTCAGAAATAAGCAACAAGCCTCCAGATTTATCCTACAAAGCTATCTTTAACAAAAACAGGAAAGAGAGTAAAAGGGGCAAAGATATCGTATCTGATCAGCTTGCAGTTTGACTGGCAATAAAAGAATCAGTATGAATGCCTCATACTCACAAAACATCTTTCCAATCAATTCCATTAATAAAAGCAAGGATAAGAAACTAACCCTTTTCCAAGCTCCAGAAAAGCAGTTGAAACGTGATGAAATTGATCCATGAGCACTTTGTATTCCTTTGTACCACCTTAAATAGACAAAGAATTAAAATGATCAGAGCTAGCTAAGACTCTAAGAAAAGGATTAACATATACCATATTACAAACACTCCGGGAAACAAGGTTCATCTACTTTATCTAAAGAGCTATGATCTCCTGTCTCCAATCTGTTACAGAAAACCTTGTTGAACATTCAAAGTCTAATCGAATAGCCTGAAGAGTGTCGAATAACAGATCAAATTGCATGTAGATACTATCAGTATAGCATACAACTTACAAAAACTGACCAAGCTTCTGTAACTTCCCAAGTTAGAAAGGGGGAAAAAAACGGAAGAGAAGAACCCGGCTTCTATTACAGACTTGAACAAATTCCAAAATTAGCAGGGTACAACAAAATTGAAGGATGAAGCACAATTAACCATAACAACATGATTCCTTTATTGTTACAGATGAACTGAATTGACATTTGAACAAATCTCTAAAGGATATATTAATCTAACACATGACAAAAAAATTTAGCAAAGTTGACAGAAATTTAATTTGTATATTTATCCTTCTCTGGTATGATTGATACAAACAAGATAAAGCAATTCTATATATCAGGAAACTCACAAGAAAAATGCCATTCACGGTCATAAACATGACGATGAAAAGCTATCAGAATAGGCACTTTGACATCTGTAGGTATGCTGGTGTCATCCTCTGCAATTATAAAAATGATAAATACCATCAGAGAAAAGCATTTGGCAGTATTTTAAAAACAATATATAACAGCAGCAGAAATAGAAGATATACAAGAAGGATTTGGAATAAAACAAGATCTGTTCAACTAAACTCTTTATCTTATAGTCATATATCAGAATATAGAAGCTATAAACGGCGTAAATGCAAACTGGCATCTGAATGAGTGAAATTCTGGAAAACGTCACATCAAATTTACATATAACAACATACAACAGCTAGTAGTTTAAAGTAGACATTTAATATTCAATAAAGCAGATTCAGTATGCCCAACAGCATATTATGAAAGTCACTTAGAAAACAATAGGGTTCATCATAACAGCTAGAAACAAATTGGTTAAATTTAACAGTTAGAAAACAAAAGGATTAATAATAACAGAACATACCAACAGTGTCGAGGGCTCGAAGAACCAAATAAAATATGCAAACCTACACAACAATAAATTGTGTCATTAGGAATTAGATTTGGCTGTTTCAAAAAACAAACATAAAACAACAATGTGACTAGAAACAAGAAACGCATTAGTCTATAGGCATCTCTCACAGTAAATAATAATAGCAGAAAAGAGACACACAAGAGTTCTTGATATTATACTAATAAATAAAACTCAGAACAGCTAATTTTAGTAGTTCACAACCCATAGTAAATGTGATTATTACTGCTTGACATTTTTATACCACAGTTGGACTCAAATAAGCTTCAACAATAGTTTCTGGTTATCCAAGGAAACTTCAAGGATCCTGGGAACAAATTCTTGGAGCAACCATTCTCTACCTTCCAACAGAGCTCTTAAATTTTTTAAAGAAAATGAATTAAAGTGCACCTTTTGCTGGCAATAAGAAGAAAAGGCTCATTTTCAATAAACTATAGAACAATTTGCTAGTTGAGAAAGAACCATCACAACTCAATGGAAGACAAACTTAAACTCACATTAGTTGAAACTTCAGCATCACAAGGAAATGCACCAGAATAGGGTAAAAAGAAAAATCCTGGTCAAACAAAAGTACACCTTATATTCAGAAGACACACACCACCATAAAAATAAGAAAGATTCTCAAAATTCTTTCCCAAGATAATAATCCAAGAATTTGAACCTCAAAATATCAAACTTTCCTTCTAACAATTGAAACAAGTAATATCGAATTCACACCACAACCTACACTTAAGTAAAACTTAGATACACAAATTTCACCAATGACCCAAGAAGGTAAATTCAAAAACCGATCTTTTGGCCAAATGTAATATCACGAACACCAGTAAATAGATCAACAGTCAAATAGGCCAAACAAATAAATTCTTAAAATTTACCAACATGCATCCAAACAGCCACAAGCTTTATCACCAAAAATGCCAAAACCAAAAGCACGCATGTCGAAAAGTTACCGCTAAAAGAACTCAAACTTGTCAATAACACACCAATGATCACATCAAGAATCACGTAAAGATCCCTCGAAAATAAAGAAACTTACGGCGTTTCTGAGGTCAGTACCGAGCTGTTGAATAACGAGAGCGAAACTTCTGGAGACCTTATGAAGCATAGAGTAACAAAAAGCCCAGTGAGGCTCAGGTGGGATCTGCTTTTCAGCTTGCCTCGATGCCATTTTCAGCTTCAATAACGGGTAAAGATCATCTGGGTGCCTCAACACCGCTGCCAAACTCCCCATTTTTTTTTTTTTTTTTTTGTAAACCTAGAAAGCAACAACAACAAAAATAAAATCTTCGAAAGGGTATTTGTAGGAGGCGTTAAATTTTGCTAGATTCTGGGTCTCTTATAATGGCGTCCTGTAAACAGAACAAATAAATAACCTTGTAATGTGGGTTCCGACGATTTGGTTTTTATTTTTTTAATTTTAGAATTTGATTATTGGTTGAAAATAAAAACACAAAATGGAGAATAATTTGTAGTTTACAATGAAAGTGATTTTAATTAATTATACCGACTGAATTGGACTTGAGGAGAGAGGCTGTGCTGAAACAACGAATATGGTTATGGCGAGGAATAAAAGCTCTGTAATTTGTTTTGTCTTTTATAGTTTTATTTTTCGATTTTTTTAATTTTTTTAATTTTTTATGAATATAAAACAGCCGAATTTATTTGACGAAGCGCTGGATGTGTGGGCCCTGTTATGAAAGTAAAGACTTGTTTGGATTATTCATTTCATGGTTGAATCTCTCAGCTCTGCATTAAAACGAAAATTAACTGGGATAAATAACGTCTTCATCCCTATATTTTCGTGCAATTAGAGGTAAGATCGCAGTTTAGTTTTATTTTCAGTGAATCACAATATACGAGCATGCCCCCCGAACCCCCACATCCATAATCAACTCAAAAACTCTTCTATTAATACGTTAGGAAATAGGGAAAACAAAAACAAAAAAAACTCTTTTATTACTCATATGTGTAACATTGGTTATAGTTACAAAAAATTATTGGTTATAATTACAAAAAAAATGACTTTGAAACTTATTAAAAATATATATTTAATAGTATACCATTGGTTATAGACTTATAGTTATAAAAAAATTATTGGTTATAGTTACAAGAAATTGAGTATGAAACTTATAAAAAATAAAAATGATGGTATATATTTTATAAATTATTTTGAATATTAATATTATTACAGAATCTCTCAAGGTACAGATGTTAAAATGTAAATTTGGTAAGAACAGAGCTAAAAGATTAAAAAAAAATACAAATTTAAGTGCACTCTTTTTTGTTTTTAGTGTCTCAAAGGTCCCCCTTTATTTTGGTTTTTAATCTGTTTGTACAAACTTTGCATTTTATCGTCTGCACCTGAGAAGTTTTAAATATTATTAATGTCATATTTTTTATGAATATTATATGTATATTTAAAAAAAAAATCAAAGTTAATCTTTAAGGTTAGGAAACTGAAAGAATCTTAACTCAAACACTTTGGTGGGTGAAGTCTCCCAATTGGTCAGGATCCCAGGATCCCATTTGATTAGTGTATCAGCACTCTTAAGGTCATTTGTTACAACTTTAACATGGTCACATGGAGTTTGTGGGGTTAATTTATTAAATTGTATGCACCCGTTTGGTTTCATTGATCTCATGGCTTAGGTCAATAGTTATTATTAAGTTATAAGTCATGATTATGTACAATCTATTTGGTTATTAGCTATTCCAATGTTGTATTTAAACCATAAAACTAGAGATAACAGAATTTATGAGAAGTTTTATCTTACCACAATGTCTATTATTGGAGAGCGTAGTTCTCTTGAATAGCCATGATAATTTATTTAATTCCTTTTGCTCTATGATCTTAAACATATTATTATTATTATTATTATTATAGTCAAAGTTTTGATAATAAAAAAATAAAAAATAGATAAAATAAATGTGTCTATTTCCATAACTAAAGGGGTGTATACATACATTTGGACCAACCCATAAAGTTTAGATCATGACATTGGGTGAAAATAATCTTATTTTATTTTCTTTAGATTATTTTAGAGTTGTAACTCGCAATTGAACAATTCTCGATTGAATTCCACCAAAATTATGGTTGATTTTTGACCTTCATGATTTTGCTAAAGCATTTGGTGGCACCAGTTTTATCAATAAAATTTTCAAAATTTGGGATTATTTGTGATTCTTAAAAAAATACACAGTGCAAACGACCTAACAAATAGTGATAATTATATTTTTTAAAAAAAGAAAAAGAAAAAGAAAAAAGGCCGGACCTACTGAAATCAATTTTTGATGAAGCACCAAACGCTCCCACGAAAAAGCCCCCACTGGCCTCTGCCACGTTGTCAGCATATTCCAGTGACGTATCGGATCCTCACTTGCCGTTAATGGCAAGAGACAATGCACTTGCTGCAACGGAGTACACGTGTTACAAAAATAAAAGGAAAAAAATGTGTTTTAAATAAAAGGTACGTTTGATAAAAGCATTAATTAAAGTGATTTACTTTTAATGTTTTAAGTGATTTCCACATCAAAAGTAGAAAGGATTCAAAAACTTTTCTCATTTCAAAATGCAGAGCATATTAAAAATTATTTAAAAGTCACAAATTTAAGATTTTATAACGATGCATTGTAGCTGGGTTCTTAGAATATATTTGACTTTACAATTTCACATTTGGATTCTCTTATGTTATATTTTTTGTAACTTACAATCATTTTTTTTAATGTAAAATTAAGTAACAGAGCTGTGAGATAAATATTTGGCTTTACAATTTCATTTTTGAATTCTCTTAGTTTATGTTTATTGTAACTTACAATTCAGGTTTTTTTTTCAATGTAAAATTAAATAACAGGTCGATGAGATGAGGTGAGCGGTGGATGAATTTGACTCAAACGAAAGTTACATTAAATAAAACTTTAAAAGTTTTTGCTTTTTAACAAAAAAAATTATTCTCTTCCTTCAACTATTCTAATTTGGCATCAAATGAAAGACTAATGAATTTTCATAATCTCTTATCCTTTTTTTTTTTTTAAATCTAAGTTATTGTCTCGATTAAACTATTTTTTTCACGTCAAAAGAAAAGACAATTCCCATCAATTCATACTTCAGAAGACAACAACGAAAAATTATTAATTATTTTAAGAAACATATATTTGAAGAAATAAAAAAAGAAAAAACAATAAATTTCAATTTTTTTTGCCCTTTTCGTTACACAATCCAAATTTTATGTTACATGGTAATAAAATCACGTTGATATATATATATATATATATATATACATAAAAATATAATAAAGAAAAAGAATGGGACGTTTGAAGAAAAATTCGTGAAAATAGTAGAGATACGGTTGGTCGGTAGCCTTGCCCGTCCGGTTAATTGGATGAAACTGATAGAGAGCGATCTGCACCTTCAGTCAACACAGGGACCAATAGGAGGAGGCACGGGTGTCACTTCACGTTCAAGAGGATTTACGCTAGAAAACCACACGTAAAATGATAAATAATAAAATTTTTCTTATAATTTTAATCGTGTGGTTATGAAATAATGTTTTACCTTAAAATAATTCTACCATAATCAAACCCTCCAATTATTATTTTTATAGTGAAATTATTTGATCCCGTAGTCAATGCTCGTGTTATTATTTATCAGTACTCTTCACATTTTTATCATTTTTCATTGGATTTGATTATGTTCATTGATCTTGGTCGCGGTTGTTACCCATAAAAATCCATCATTGAAAGCGTAATTAAGCATATTGCATGTACTTATCTTTCGTTCACGTCCCTCTCAAATTGCTACTTCGAGTATGGTTGCCACTTCAATTAACAAGGCATGAATATGGTCAACTTTGAGCGTTGTTGCCATTTATTATGAGATTTGTTTGTTTTATATCAATTCAAAGGAAACATTGTCACTCATTGCATCAAATGTAGTGTGCATGATGGTGAAGGTTAAATCCACAGCCCAACAGCTGTTTCTTTTTCTTTTTCTTTTTTTTTTTAATTTAATCCATTTTTTTTTTGTATTTTTGTTAAATAACAAAATCAACCTAAAAAAAAATAGTGTTTACAATACAACTATAAGCTTTTATTTGACAAATATAGTTCTTATCTCATATATAGCATCTTTTTGCTTAAAACCACGACACCTCACTACCAAACCGGCTATTAATTTATTTATTTTTTTGAATCATATATTTTTCGTGTGGTTAAAAAAAAAAGGGGGAGAAACCAATGCATGTTAATAGTATGGCATAGATTATTCACAAAGTTCAATAAATTAATAAACATTGATCAAATAATAAATGTTCAACAAAATCCTCATTAATACGGTATGTGTAATTTAATAAAAAAAATTAATAACATTGCTTAAATATTTGATATTATTACGTAGATACTTTAAGTAATAGATTTAATAAAACTCATTTTCCTTTATTATATCAATAATTAGCACCATGTGTGTAATAATCTATGCGGTAAATAATATGACATTATCCTTCCGTTAATTTATGTCTACTAAAATTTATTGTTTATATTGTTAACAATAATTCACTAATTTCTAAAACTCTTCAATTATATTTTTAGGTCTTGGTGGCACAAATTATATAATTTGTTGTGATTGTTTATTTATTTAATAATTTGTCCATTTTTGACAGGGAAGGGACACTGAACATGGTAACATGTGCGAGTGGAATCATGGACAAAAGTTTTTAGACTTTGGAGAGGATGAAAAGGAGAGATGTGGAGCCAGCAGTTAGTACTTTTCCTCACTTGTAACATGCCAAATTGGTCCCAACACCTAAATCATTATGAGCAATCTTTATCTAATGTGAAAAATATCTAATACACTAAAAGACAAAATATAATTCAAAGTTTGTATTTAGATGTTACATCTTAAATAATAATTATTATTATGAGTATATATATGTATATGTATGTATTTTTTGTTTCTTTGGGGGGCCAAATATTATGATCTAATTTATATAATGTAAATCAATTAGCAAGACAACACCAAAAAATTTTTAGGCCAAGGTTTTAAGTTTTACTCGTTTGGGGGTATATTCACTTATCTGATCATAAATTTTTTTATGAAACTCCTTTTTCTATATTTTCTTGTTAAAATAACTAAAAAATATACAAAATTTTATAACACCCCCTTTTAATGCCGAAACTAATTTGATAAATTCACTCATACTCGTTAAACCTCATTACACTTTCCAGCAGCCATTTTTCCCTTTTCTTTTTAATTTAATCCCTTTTTTATATTTGTTAAATATAAAAATTAAGACCCAAAAAAAAAAAAAAAATTCCCTCAATTAGTAGATATGTTTTAAGGTTATTTCTAACTTATATGATGATTCAAGCTCTAAACAGGAAAGGATACAACCCATTTGTCATCTCTGTTGCATCACCAAATGAGTTTCTGCAGATCTTTTTATACAGCTGCTCTAGTTTTTGTAACAATCTTAGCTCCTCAAGAGAATTATTTTTTTTGGTAACATGGCATTAGCTTAGTGCTTAGTCAATCACGAGTAGCATATGTAGACACAATATATGAATTGAAACTGCTTCATGGATTCACAATTGACTGTCACAATACTCACATAGTTTTGTTTACTAAATTACTGCTGCAGTTTCATCACCTAATCAAATCTGAAACAAAAGAAAAATTAAACCAAAAAGGGAAAAATACAAATTATATTAGGAACCACTCCGTTTTCACCAGACCCAAGACATAAATTTTAGAGAAAGACATTCGGAAGGTGATGCTTCAAATGCATTATCAAAGCAAAGGACACGGCTGGTTTTGTCAAGTTTTAAAAGGGGGTTCCAGTTTGAAATAGCAGCCAAAAAAAGAAAAAAGAAAAAAGCCACGGACATAGCAATCTGCAGCTGGCTGTTTCTGTCAATCTCATTGTCTTCAAGCAGAACACTTGGAGCTGCTGTGAGTCACAAGTTTCTTAGAAGCATCAACTTGGTTTCATTTTCACTCATTTGTCACAAAATTAGTTCAGATTGAATGAACACGTCTTCAGCAATCAAATTGAAAACGCACTCACTCACCCCAGCTCCCTGCTTTTGGCTTCTGTCCAAAAAGTGCTTTCTAGTTCCTTGCAACAATACACCACCATATATCTTGGCTTCAACCCCCACCCCAAAACACGGATTCTAATTTCATTGCAGGAAAATCAGCATGAAAAAAACCCCGTTTAAGCAATAATTTTAGTTTCAAGAAATTACATGATTCTTAAGTAAGAGTCCTCCTCAGTCCTCACGGTGTAAACCTCCTGCGGACTCATGCTTTTCCAGCACTATGAAGGTAATATGTGAAGGCTTAATAACACTAAAAAAAAAAAAGCTCTTTATAACATTAGAGAATTATTATATTTAATATAAAATAAAGATAAAGGATATGAAAATTTGGAACTACTCAATAATCAGATAATAAATTAATTCTATACTCTGATGGATTAATTTCTTTTCTTTTTTTAAGAATATATTATTTTAACTTAAAATTTTTATTTAAAATAACACATAAATTTTAGACTATTAGTCTTCAAATTCAGCAAAAGCATGCACATCCAACGGCTCAAAACACTTCAGTTTTGAAGAATGGGTTTTGAAGACGTTATATCAGTTAAATTAGTGATGTAGGTTTCTGACTTTTGTCGCCACCAGCCACTTTCGCGTAACCAAGAAGACAGCATCAACATTTCCCTCTTTCAAGTTTTGGTTTTGTACTCAAAAAAGGAAAAAAAAAAAAACAGTTAAAAATTCAAGAAAAAATGCAAATCAAAGCCCTAATTCACCCATTGCAGGGATGCTCTCCATCTTTGATTATCTTGAACAAGACTCCAGCTCTCGCTCGCTTTCAGAGCTCATTTTCACCACCAAGTTTACGTTTTTTTACAACAAATATCCTTCACAGAGGAGTTAAAACTAGCTGCATTAGTCCTGGGAAAGAACTGATTTTTGATGAAAATAGTGACAATTCAATTTCTTTATCTAAGAATGAAGAAGAAGAGGAAGAGGAGGAGGAGGAGGAGGTAGAAATGGAGGTGAAGAGGGAAGGATTGGAGAAGCAGAGTATATGGAGTCAAATGAAGGAGATTGTGATGTTTACAGGACCCGCCACAGGGCTTTGGCTTTGTGGGCCATTGATGAGTCTCATTGATACTGCTGTTATTGGTCAAGGAAGTTCCGTCGAGCTTGCTGCTCTAGGTATTTCTTTTACAAACATCTGTGAGCTTGCTGCCGTAGGTGCTTCTATGGGTTCCTGAAAACGTGTTGGAAACGAAAGATCCAATTTTTTGTAATTGATTTTAAGTTTTCTTTATTTAAGACGACACATGACTTTAGTTAATATGCAGTACACAAAACCATTATTGACTCTGATGCTTTAGTTATTTTTTTCAAAATCTGTGTAGCGGGGTCTTTATAATTGCCTTTCTTAGGTTAGTGATGGATTAATATGATGATTGTGAGTATGGATGAGCAGGGCCAGGAACAGTTATGTGCGATTATTTGACTTACGTGTTCATGTTCCTTTCAATTGCAACTTCGAACATGGTTGCGACTTCCCTTGCCAGGCAGGTGAGTTTCTTTAGCAGTCCTACAGTATCATTGCTTATATGGTAGAGTTGGTTCAAGCATGATGGACATACATTTAAGAAGGCACTGCTTTGTAATCTTCTTAACCAATGTTGACTTCCCATTTCGGATGTGCTTGCTCCTCTGGTTTCAATGGAATGCTCACTGATACATTCTCCAGTTGGTACTGCAAACTAAGCATGAATGACATGATAATTTTGGCCATGCATCGTGCCTTCATTCTATCAATGTTGTCTGTGCATCATCTCATGGTCACCTCTTCTGCATCATTTTTTGTCCAATAAATCTTACTGATAGGGAGAGAATAAAAAGTAAATACATAATATTTCATGGAAATTTCCAAATAGGACTTATAAGATCATCATTTAATCTCTTAAATCTTTCCAAATATATTGGATAGTTTGTAATTTTATGTCTATTACAACGTACATTACGTTATCAGGTCTCATACTACCCATACTGCATCTATGACTCTCGCTCATCCATAAATAATAACACACCCGCTTCCAACAAAAAAATTATGGAATATCAGGTGGTTGGATTGTTCAATTTCCTCTTCATTTTAGGCTGTATTTCTTAACTAGATACTGCTGTTGCAGGATAAAAATGAAGTGCAACATCAAATATCAGTCTTGCTCTTTGTTGGGTTGGCTTGTGGCTTCTTGATGCTTTTGTTTACAAGATTCTTTGGATCATGGGCACTAACTGGTAATAAAGACTGGTAACGATTTTAATCAATTCCATAATGTGGAGATATTGAGTGCTTGATTATTGTTCTTGATCAGTTGTATTGTGCATTAACTACATAAGGATAGAAACAATTAATATTTAATAGCAGAAAAATAATTCCTGTGGAAATGCATTAAATGATGAATTCTCTATATATTTTCAGCTTTTACTGGGCCAAGGAATGTGCACTTGGTACCGGCAGCAAATACATATGTTCAGGTTGATGTTCTTTCTCCTGAATCTTCGTGTTTCCCTTTTCCAGGGGACAGTTTTGCTGGTCGTTCAGTGTTCATTAATTGTTTTTTTTCCTCCCTAATTAGAATACAAAAAACTATTATGATTGCACCTTCTTCCTTAACGGAAATCATATCTGCTTGAGAATGATCTTTAGTTGTAAATCCTGAGAGCAGTAGTTAACCAGTTGGTGACACTATTTCATTCCTGATGCAAAAGAAGAATGTTTAATTTTCTATTTCATTACTTGTACCTGTCACATGCAGGTAAAACTCTAAGCATTGTCTTACAAGTATATGCTTATACATGTACTATGTCAAACAGTTTATGTGGCATGACTCAAATGTTATTCGTATAATTTCTGTTCCCCAAATTATATTATTACTTGACGGCTGTTCCACACTGTTTTAGTTGGCTTATCACATGAATACCAGTTGAATGGCACTTTGCCTTGGTTTTTTTGTTTGATTGGCTTTTGTAATTTAACAGAACCTTTTTCTTTGGTAGATTCGAAGCTTTGCATGGCCAGCAGTTCTAGTTGGATTGGTTGCTCAAAGTGCAAGGTGAAGAAAACCAAAATTTCTTTCCACAAGCTATCTACTGAATACACTGGCACCATCCTAGTCTTTTTGCCTTTCTGGACACATATTTATTAGCTGTTAGAACTGTGACTTTGACAGTATGCCACCTCTATATGGTGCTACATATAAGTTTTCTCCACAGGGAATTCGTCTGAGCAGGGAGAAACCTGTTTCACCTGTGTTAATAAAATTAGTGCTTTATTACCTAGGCTCCTTTATGATGAGTTGTCATTGGCGACTTCAATTAAAAGTGCAACTTGGTTAAATATTATCTTACGTAAGATTGTTTGTCTTGAAAGAGGTACTGCTACACCTGAACCAGTCAATGTGGTAGAAGAGGAACGAATTTTGTGGCTCCGAAATACTGAAAATTGCCCTTCCTTTTCTTTCTTTTTTCCGTTTATTGATAAGAACATCTTTATTTTCAATGATGTCCTCCTATGTTGAATTTATCAAAACTGCAAGTAACTTTACTTTATTGGTTGTCTTTTAACATTCTGTCATTTCAGTCTCGGCATGAAAGATTCTCTGGGACCTCTAAAAGCTTTGGCGGTTGCCAGTGCCATAAATGGTATCGGTGATATAGCCCTTTGTAGCTTTTTGGGCTATGGCATTGCTGGGGCAGCATGGGCGACAATGGTGTCACAAGTATGAAAAATTAGCATTTTGATATCAATGAGATATGGTTTCATCTTTTTATCTTATGTTTTCACAATAAACTCTTGAGTGTTTGAATGATCGTTCACTTTTTCCTTTTAGATTTCCTTTCTGTGTCACTACTTAACACTATATATTTTAGGTTGTTTCGGCTTATATGATGATTCAGTCTCTGAATAACAAAGGATACAATGCCTTTTCTTTCTCTGTTCCATCCACCAATGAACTTGCCACAATACTTGGACTTGCTGGTCCAGTTTTTATAACTATGATAGCAAAGGTGACACATAACTTCACTTTGTTGTCATGTCTGGTACCATATGATTATGTCACCTTAAATCTGAGGTTTTTCAACCTTTTTGTAGGTGGCTTTCTACTCGCTCATTATATATTTTGCTACCTCTATGGGCACAAATACAGTGGCCGCTCATCAGGTTAGATCAGTCAGTATCTCTTTGCTTCAGCTTTATATTGTCATAATGGATGCTTGATTAAAATAACTGGTCTCTGTAGGTTATGATTCAAACATACGGCATGTGCTCTGTATGGGGTGAGCCTCTTTCTCAGACTGCACAATCATTTTTGCCTGAGTTGATATACGGTGTCAATCGAAGTTTGGTAAAGGTCAGTTACGTTCACCTCCCTTTATGCCAGCTTTATCTTATTTCTCACCTAGATTACGTTGCCTGCAGCTAAAGTCATGTGACATCCAAATAGTCTTCATGTGTTTCTGGTGACATAAATGTTGTCGAATCACCACCTCCCTCCATAGTTCTTAGTTGTGGTGTCTCAAAAAAAAATTTTCCCTCTGGCTCAACATATTCTGAAAGGCTTATCATTTCGAACAGGCAAGAATGCTGCTGAAGTCACTTCTTCTCATTGGATCCATGCTTGGATTGGTATTAGGGACCATTGGAGCAACTGTTCCTTGGTTTTTCCCTAATATCTTTACATCTGACAAGAGTGTCATACAGGAGGTGAGTTCTTATTGAATTAAATAATCTGGACTTCTTTTTTCTACCTTCTTCTTACTGTTTATTATAATTTGTATGGAATCATGAGCAAGGGAACAATCAAGAGTTGTATCATATGCTGTAAATAGTGCAATTCCAGTTAATTGGAGCTACACATTGAAAATGGTAGTTCAACATTCTGATCTACATCAGCTCTATTTAAATTCTAAGATCACTTGGTATCAAAACCACTAAGTTGATTCGAGATAATTTTCAATATTCCCTTCCCCAGTGTTAAAAAATGTAACATGTGACAGATAAATCCAAGAAATTGAAACAAGATGACTGTTTTTGTCATGGCATTTTCTCTCTGATATGATAATTTCTGGACAGTTATTCAGCTCCTTTTATTATTATTATTATTTATTTTATTTTATTTTTAATGGTTTATCGTCATGCATATTATTCATCTTCTGTGAGATCTGAGTCAAAAGGAGGAGGAAATAAATTCTGTAAACTGTCAATTCTTCATGATAGTGATAACTATCTCCGTAGAATTATGTTTATGGCAAAAGTTTCTGTGTCTGGTTGTTTGATATAATACTTCTTCTATCCATGCAGATGCACAAAGTGCTAATACCATACATCCTTGCGATAGTTGTGTCACCCAGCACTCATAGCCTTGAAGGGACATTGCTGGTATGTCTTATGCCTGTTTTCAAACTAGAAATTGATCAAACACGTTATAGAGTTTGCTTAAACTGGCAGTTTGTAGAGTCCTCTCTATTGGACTTATACTATCTCCTTCTTGGTAAACATAGTAGAATTTTGATTGATTTTTACGGATAAAGCAGAAGAGACAAATGCTGCTAACAGAAGATTACACATCATGTCTGTTAGAAGGAAGGTGAGTGAGATAGCATTTGATATTGTTAGAGTCTTTTTGACGTGCCCCTTGCTTCCTTTTGGCAAGAACAGAACTGAAAAATCCTTCCATTTCCCTTGACATCTTAGTTGCTTTCAAGGTGGCGATGAGTTGGCTACTTCTTTGCTGAGTTTCACTTAAAATAAGTTTGCCACGTAAGTGGGAGATTACAGTGTAATTCTGTTGGTCTACATTTCTCCTTCTGTCTTGCTGAGTGAGATATATAATATTCCTCATTCCTCAACAACAGGATCTTGTCCCTTCACCCAAACCAAACAAGAAAAAAGAGCAGTTCCAAAATTTTACAAACAAATATGGCACATTGGCGGGCATAGCCCTAGTTTGATATGCCTAGTTTGCTAATATTATCAGTCTTCACACTGGAGTACTAATGTAACAATCTGAGCAATATCTATTTTGTTTCACAGGCTGGACGAGATGTTAAATTTTTTAGCATTTCAATGAGCGGATGCTTTTTATTGGGTGCCCTTGTATTGTTGGTAAATATCTAACCTTTAATTTTCTTCTACTCATTCTCAATGTTAATTGGGATTTCCCTTCCATGATTACTAATCACTGATTAGCACTCTCCTGTTTTCCTTGTCACTAGTTTGCTAGTAGAGGATACGGTTTGCCAGGCTGCTGGTTTGCTCTCGTATGCTTTCAATCGGTATGACTAAGATCTCCAGCCCTCCGATATTCGAGCAACTTGCATTTAGACTCATTTCATTTGATAAACCCTAATTTTTCAGGCTCGCTTTCTCCTTTCACTCTGGCGCCTTCTTTCTCCTGATGGCACACTTTACTCCGAAGACTTGAACCGGTATAAAATGGAAAAGCTGAAAGCTGCTTAGAAGTACCTACTGAATGAATCAAAGATCATGTAATGTGGCTAAGCGTGTTAATGGCATGCAGCCTCAATCTATTTTTTTCTTCACAGCCAGCGAGCAGCAACGCTTATCAATTGTAGTAATTGTACTCGATTCTTACAATATAGTATAATAATAGGGAGCTAGGAAATCCTGGAAATCTAAGCCAGTAATAATAAGCGTAATTTCCTTAAAATGAACAGAAATGGAGACACAAGACAGCAGTCATATTCACGCATGCAACACTGTCTTTACATCTACGCCACAAGTACATATCATAACGTGTATAACTTCAGTTCTCCCAGTTCAATAAAACAGCCTATCCTTTTTCTTGAAACACAACCACATATGAAAGTCCAGCTCACAATGCATAATTACGAGGACAGAGAGGGATTCATGTATATGATGGGTATTTGACAAAACAAGAACACCAAAAGGGAAGCAGAGATGAAGAGTGACAAGTTTGAGATTCATTACCATTCGTTCTTGATGAGTTTGTTTATTATAAAGTCAATTCTATTACAACAAAAGTGTTATAAGGTGAAATGTAAAATTTATGACCTGAAATATAGTAGATTACAGACCTATTCTAAAATCTAATCTTAGCAGTTAGCAGGCAATCCTTTAATGTGGGACACCTTGTTCGAATTCTTACTCAAGATTCAAAAAACTTCTGCTTCCTAAGTTATAAAAGCCACTCTTATCTTTCCAACTTTTGTTCTTAGTTTTAGCTTAAGTTCCTTTTTTTATCTTTCTTGATTCACTCCCTTTTCAACTTTCTGAAAAAAATGCAAGTCAAAACTTTTGCTAACCACTTTGTTTCTTCTCCAAATTCCAGGCTGAAACTGCTCTCTCAATCTTTAACCTCTTGCAGCAAAACATCTCTCATTTCAACTACCCTCCAATGGCACAGCTCTCTTTTACCCTCAAGACTATGCGTTTTTGCACCAAAAGATCATCGGAAAAGATTTATAACTACTTGCATCAGCTCAAGCCAAGAATTTGAAGTGAAAACAACATTAGCGATACTGCAGTTTCTTTATCAGAAGAAAAAGAAGAAGAGAAAGCAGTGGAGGTAAAGACAGAGGGATTGGCTGATCAGAGTATATGGAATCAAATAAAAGAGATTATGAAGTTTACAGGACCAGCCACGGGGCTTTGGATTTGTGGGCCATTGATGAGTCTCATTGACACTGCTGTTATTGGTCAAGGAAGCTCTCTTGAGCTTGCTGCTTTAGGTACCTCTTCAAGATCTTTCTTGATCGTCATTTTCTGTTTGGTTGCCGGGAAAACGTAAAACAAGAGAAGTATTCTTTTAAATTCTAAATTTATGATTGTTGTTTTGTCAATCGTCACAAAATGCAACTGCATGAAGCAAACAATTTCTCTGTTTGAAATTGGAACAATTTTTTCCTTTTCATTTTCCCGTCTTTTGTTGTGTATTCTAGTGACTGTGGATTTGTCTTGATTGTGCTTTTATTGCAGGCCCTGGAACTGTTTTATGTGACAACATGAACTACATATTTATGTTCCTCTCTATTGCAACTTCAAATTTGGTTGCCACGTCGCTTACCAAACAGGTTAGTTTTCAAATATCTCAGAGTTTTTTGTGCTTGTGCAACACTATTATCAAATGTTATTTTCACAGTAAATGCAGTTTTTTTTTTTTTCCTGAACTAATATCAGATGTTCAATAAATGGCATTACAACTCGGGGAAATTATTGATATGCATGCTTTGCTTAGGGACTATGAATTACTTTCGGCATAATTTAGGGAATGTCGACATGGCATGAATTACTTTCATTAGTTATACTAACATTATATACTGCACCATTCTTGCCTTTTTCATTTTCTATTTTTGTGTAGAAACCATCCATCTTCTATTTTATGTTTTCTGCAGTGATAATACCATTTTATGATTGACCTTTTATATTGCATAGTTTGACATTGCAGTACTTTTTTTGCAGGATAAAAATGAAGTGCAACATCAAATTTCTGTCTTGCTCTTTGTTGGATTGGCTTGTGGCTTCTCGATGCTTATATTTACAAAATTTTTTGGAATGCAGGCACTATCTGGTATTTTTTTTTCCTTTTTTCCCTCCACTTAATTGTAGTTAAATTATGTTTCATAATTTTTCATCCCCAGATTTTAAATAATTAGAATATGCAAGGACAGGGCCATCTAGCACCTGACAAATTCACTATTCTTGCTTTTTTTCAGCTTTTACTGGGTCCAAGAATGTTCATATTCTACCAGCAGCAAACAAATATGTTCAGGTTTATTTTCTTTTCAATAAACTTTGACACTTGTTTTTCTCTGTTAAAGCTTGTTTAGTATTCTTTTAATATGTAAGAATATATCTTTATGAATGCAATTCTCCATGAAATCTTGCCTCCATCAGTTATCAACTTGTATTTTTGGATTGTGAGATATCCTTTTCTTTAGTTTCTTCCTTGGCTACTTACTGAAATGATTCTTTCTTACCCATTTCAATTTTTGACATTCTCCCCTGCTTAGATTTCTTTCTAAGACATATAACAGAACAAAATTTTTTCCGTCAGTAGATACGAGGCTTAGCATGGCCTGCTGTTCTTACAGGCTGGGTTGCTCAAAGTGCAAGGTAAAAAGATTTTGTCACTTCCCGTTTATAATTAATTGACTTTTCTAGCGGCACTTCGTTCTGGTTGTTTTCATTGGCCACTTACTGATGCAAATACTAAAAGGCTCTCTAAGATCAAACTAATCTGTTCAGTTTTCTGTGTCATTCTGGTTCTACAAATGCATTTTTCTACAATGTTCGCCTAAGCCAGATAAACTTCTCCATGCTGACTTTAAGTTCTTATTTTTTTTTATCTTTATGATTCATAGTCTTGGCATGAAAGATTCCTGGGGACCTTTAAAGGCCTTGGTGGTTGCCAGTGCTGTAAATGGCATTGGTGATATAGTTCTTTGCCGCTTTTTAGGCTATGGTATAGCTGGTGCGGCGTGGGCAACAATGGCATCACAAGTAAGCTTAATAATCAATTTTTATTGTTAGTCCCATGTGATTGGATTTTATTCAAGGTAAACTATCTTTTATTTTATCTTTGCCTTTTTTTTTTTTTGGGTATCACCACTGACCAGAATGCATCCCAGGTGATTGCAGCTTATATGATGATTATTAATCTAAACCAGAAAGGATATAATGCATTTGCGATATCCATTCCGTTACCCAGTGAACTTCTAGCAATATTTGAGCTTTGCTGCTCCAGTGTTTGTGATGATGATGTCGAAGGTTTAGAACATTTTACCTCATCTCGGACCTTCTATTTGTTTACAATCAATAATTTCTGTGCATCTGAGGCCTTTTGGTATCCTAGGTAGCTTTCTTCACTCTCCTTACATATTTTGCTACATCGATGGGAACAATCACCTTGGCTGCTCATCAGGTCAGTTTGACTTCTTCTTTTGCTCCTTTAGTGCGAGAAGCTGTGTTCATTCATATTAACAACTTATGATTCACTCAGGTCATGATTCAAACTCTCTTGATGTGTACTGTATGGGGTGAGCCTCTAGCTCAAACAGCGCAATCATTTATGCCTGAGTTCTTATATGGGATGAATCGAAATTTGGCAAAGGTTAGTAGTTCTCATTTTTATTAACAACAGGGCAATCTTTTCTTTACATTTTGTTCATGCCTGTCTTTTACTTTTGAAAACTAGGAATGAGTTTTCATTCATACTACAATGAGTATATACATCACATGTTAAATTTGACACCTTTAACTCTGCTTATAGAGATTAGAGAGTGTTGATAAAATATTCGGTAGATAATTTCTGTTGCAAAACTTGTTTTTACTTGAATTGTTGTTTGTTCAATCTTCAATAATATTTATGATGTCTAACAGGCACGGATGCTGCTAAAGTCACTTGTAATCATTGGTGCTATACTTGGAGTATTGTTAGCGATTGTTGGAACATCTGTTCCTTGGTTGTTTCCCAACATTTTTACGCCTGATAAGGTGATCGTACAAGAGGTTAGTTCTTGCTTTTTGTACTTGTAAAGGCATTTCTGTTCCCTATTTATTCATTTAGTACTGCAAATTACGAGTAGCAATATGGTTTACTGAGTTTTAGAAACTTGAACTAGTCTGTCATGAGTAGCATTCAATTTCATGCAATCACTGCAGCTTATATATATATATATATATATATATATATAACACAAGGTCAAATCTAAAGTCCTTGTTAGAATGAACCGTCACTAGATAATCTAAGCAAGCTCTATTTTAACCCTGAATACACTGTTAAGCAGACCAATGTGGACCATTTACTTCTTTTAGCCCTTCATAAGTGAGAAATCCAACTGATATAGAATGCTGATTTGAAAATACATTATCTGGCAAATTGTAAACTTTAATTCGACTCTGCTGCATACACTTTTCTTTTGCCCATGCAGATGCACAAAGTACTGGTAGCATACTTTGTGGCTTTAATCGTGACACCAGCCATTCTGAGTCTTGAGGGAACGCTGCTAGTAAGCATGAGAATACTTATCTTGCTATCCTCGGATTATGTCTGCTTTTTTAACCTATTGAATTGGATCACTCCAGTTGAAATCAATCAGTATGTTAATTCGGAATATTTGTTCTTCATGCAGGCTGGACGAGATCTAAAATTCGTTAGTTTCTCTATGAGCGGATGTTTTTCATTGGGAGCTCTAGCACTATTGGTAGAGATCAACTTCATTCCTCTAGCATGTATACCAGAAGTAGTTTAATTATCTCATTGACTACTAATATTCCTCTGTATAGCTTGTGAGCGGTAAGGGATATGGGTTGCCTGGCTGCTGGTATGTACTTGTAGGATTTCAGTGGGTAAGTCTTTCACCCTCTGCATTTTTTTACTTCTTTTTTTCTTTTTGTTGCGACAGAATGTCAACAACTGAGCTGAATGAGAACTTTTTTGATAGACTCGATTTTTCCTCGCCTTCAAACGCCTTCTTTCTCCGACTGGTATACTTTACTCCGAAAATGTAAGCAAGCATCAACTGGAGAAGCTGAAAGCTGCTTAGCTCCATTCTTTGCCTGTGAATTAGATGAATTACTGAATAAATGAATGCGTGTCCTCGTTGCCGAAGATAATTTTATTGTAATTTCTTGATGCCTCATATGAGACTTGAGACGCACAAGCTAGGTGTAGCTGTAATATGTTATTCTTACATGGTGTATCATACTTGCTGGATCAATTACTGTAATTGTACGCTACACTTCTATCTGCCCCAATCCTCAGGGAGTAATTGAAAGAAAAACAGCTTCCAATAATTAAAAATTTGTGCCCCATGCTTTCCTTTGGTGATCATCAATGTTTTACAAATTAGCATGCTTAGTGTTCAGATCGATGCTGAAGCCTTTCTCTGCATTCAGAATACGTTTAAGATTTCTTATTATTGGATTCATGCTCTCAAAATCCTATGAGTCATGATTAAACCATATGCGACCTTAGTGAACCCCGAAAGAGCCAAATATATAGATTTTGGAATTCAGACTGCAAATGACATCATATAAGTTCAATTTTGTTACAAAACTCAAGCGTGTTTTCTAAAAGAAAGCAAGAATGCAGACTAAAATCATGCCCAAGTTGCCGACTATTCTTCTAACAGTTCATAAGCAAGTAAAGCGCAAACTGCATCTAAGTGAACATAATCTCCACAAAAGGAACTCCCTCAAAGCTGCATCGGTGTCCTCCAAACAAGCTAAAGATTGGAGGAAAAAATTATACATAGGGTCGGCCACATGCTACCTAGTACATTCCATAACCAAAATTCTCCTCAGATTACGTCTTGTCTTATCTTTGTTTGAACTCAAATTCACCCCCAGCAATCCAGGATGATTATTTACAGAAACAACTACTTGGGAAACTAAGCAGAAACCTTAACGGGTTGAGCAAGAGATCCATATGTGAGCACCAGCGCTATCCTTGACAATGTTTCAAGGATAGCTAATCAGAGGCACGAGATGAGAATCGGCTACTCCCCCTGCGCCGTCGTCCAGAAAGTTGAGAAACTTCTGCTTTCTTCTGTATTCAACCATTAAAATGCAGTTAGCGAAATCACAATGCAACTAACAATCATTTTCAGCAACACAAACATTTGTCAAAAGGAACTCTGAGAAGGAGTTTTTCTCCTCATTGTTCTCTACCAGCCATAAGGGCTTCAATTTTGATTCTTTTCTCACATAAACTCTACGAGCTTGTTGCTTCTTCTCCTCTAACTTCATTTTTGTGAGACTAGGCCTGTATATAATGACAGTCTGACCAATTTGACTAACCACAACAGAACCAGTTGCTTCCTCCAATTGCTTCACCACGTCTTCTAGCTCCCCAGGACAGGTCCGGTGAATTTTAATCTATTTAGATCATATAAGTCAACAGCAATTGTTAGCCTCACACATCAAGCAGCTTCAGTTCTTCACTAGTACAACAAAATGGCATACGGCACTTTAACTCAGTAAAGGACATTTAGATAATAAAATGGAATCAGAAGTTGACATGGCAGCACAAACATCAATGTAAAGAGGAGATCTTAGATCTGCAAGTAAAAAGATGGATTAAATGCCCATCTCACGCAATTAATGGAAGCGGAAATTAGCTAAAAAACTCTATGCTTCAACCAGCCTAATCGGTTCTCTATTAATTGAAAATGAGACTAGCTTCTGAAAGGCCAATTTACGGTTTTACTAGCTTGAAGACTCAAATTCGATGACAGAAGAAATACATTCTAATCTTGATTACCAAAATATCTTACTAAAACTTTTAAGCTTTACCCAACAGCACACAGCTCAAACTTATGCAACTGCAAATTCATACTTAAAGCCACTACTCTACAACCTTAACAACAAATCCATGAGCTCAACTTACCAAACCTATATTCTCTAAACCAAGAACCAAGCTAATTCCCACAAAACCAAAAAAATAATAATAATAAAATAAAGGAAAAAGTTAAAAATTTAATAATGACAATAAGCAAATTTTACATATTGAAAAGCTAACCTTCAGGAGCTCATTGGCCTCAAGAGTCTCAATGAAAGAAGTCACAACGCCATCAGTAACGCCACTCTTTCCCACCAGCTGACACTTGAGCTTCTTCCCCAAGCTGTGGGCATAAGACGCCAATTCTTTCTTCTCTTTCACAGTCAATTTCGGTAACGGTAACGGCGACCATGACGGTGACTTCACCTCCTCCTCCGCCTCACTGTCAACAACAACCGTCATGTTTTCCTCCTCTGTTTTGTGTTCTTCTTCAGTTTCAGATTCTTGAAACTCATTTTCAACAACTGTCTCTGGCTCTTGTTCTTGCTCTTCTTGTTGGTCCTGCGGCTGTGGGGAAGAGAGAGTTGGGGTGAAGGCTTTAGTAGTGACTGTTGTGGGTGTGAGAGTCAGAGAGGAGAAATTGTGAGAGAAGAAGAGCCGACGGGTGGGGATAGAAGTGAGGTGGGGTTTACGGAGTTGGCATTTTGAGAGGATTGCGGAGGTCGTGGATATGCAGAGGGGTCTCAACAGGAAACTCATTGTTGTCGCCATCGTCGCTGCAGCGGTGCTGTGCTGGCCAAGATTTTTGACACAGCTCTCGATCAAATCAAACTCTACGTGGAGAGAAATATTAAATTCTTTTAATTTAAAAGATCAACAGCCATAAGATAAAGCAAAAGTGTTGCGGGTGTTTGGTCTAGTGGTATGATTCTCGCTTCGGGTGCGAGAGGCCGCGAGTTCGATTCTCGCAACACCCCACATTATGTCTCTTTTCAGCTTTCACATGACAGTCCGGTATAAATTCGATTGTTTAGGGGAAATTTACGAAAATAACCATTATTATTTTATTATTTTTGTAATTAACCCTCTCAACTTTTTTCTATCAACATTAGCCAAACACAAGCCTTTTTTTTCCAAATTACCATTTCAGAATAAACCAACATCGTTTCTCCCATATCGCTAAACCAAAAGTTTTTCTTCGATTCATCATGAAAACAACGATAAAAGTGATATCCGATCATAATTTATCCGGATCCAACATAAATCAACATCCGAATCCCGAATCCAACACAAATCGCTTATGAATTTATGCATGACAGACGGCATGCGTCGTATAAATACATCATTAAAAGCGTATTATTTTAATAACAAATAATTTTTTTTTTATAATTTCTTTGAATTGATTATTTGGTGGGAGATATTGAGAATAAGAGTACGTGAATGGTAAAAATCAGCATTTTTGTTGGAAAAATTATCCTGCTTGATCGCTTATTGGCAAGAGTATAGGTGTTACAAATTAAATAGTATACCAAGATAACTTTGGGTACATTATATCGTGATACGCAATGGATATACGATGATGAAATGGTGAGGGTTGCATGGCATCGGACGTAGCTAATTTTGGATGATTCTATATTCGTACATCACCTCGAAGTTCCGAAGGTATCGTCGAAACGTTTAAAAATATAGATAATGATGAAGAGGTGTTGCCGACAATATCGCAATATTACTCTCCAATCCACGATAATTACGACAACATTGATGATAATGGCGTTACGTTACGGGATGTTGAGCAACAAGATTTTAATAACAACGTCGTTGAGCAACGATATTCTCCGATCACAACAATATTTTTAGGACAATGATGATTTTCATAATGAGGCAGAGGGGATAATGTTTATGCAGAACCTTCTAATACTACAAGGGGGCACTTTCGTTTGATAATGATGGTGATGATGGAGGCCTTCAAATGTTCGTTTTGAGGATGAGTGAAGACAATACTCCTGTGAATAAGAGGCAATAGACATATTCCTTCTATGGTTCGATCGAGGAATTGACCCCTTTACAAGTGTTGCTCCAACTTTGCCTTCGAATATGGTTGCTCAAGCTTTGATTGAGATGATATCGGTGTGGGTAAGCTATTTTGAGAAAAATGAGTTTATATTACAACTACGCAAGGTTGCCTTTAGAGACAAGTTTGATTTCAAGATTGCACGGTTCTACGACACGTTTCGAGGCTGTTGTTCTAATCATGTAAATGGCGATTCGAGCAACTAGATGTTCGAACGAGCAAAATATTCCGTGGGTGGTGAAGAGAATTGACAATGTACACACTTGTCATAACGAGGTATTGGTTGATGGACGCCATCAAGTCGTGAGCCGTCATATTATCGCAGAAAAATATATTCAAGACAAGAGGATTTATATCTCGAATGACATAAAGAGCGAGATATACGCAGAATACGGTGTTCGTTAACAGCATATCGGGCGAGAGAAGTTGGTCTTGAAATAGTTCGAGGCAACCCGCAGTCATACAACTTGCTCCATAAATACTCTCACGAATGAATACCACTCACCTCGAAAGGGATGGAGATGGTAATTTCTTGTACTATTTTAGCACTTTCGGATCTTCCATCAAGGGTTTTATGCACATTCGGCTATCATTCTTGTAGATGGTACTCATCCAAGGGATTATATCGTGGAAGCATGTTCGCAACATGTCTTGATGGTAACAATCAATTGTATCCTTAGCCATTGGGATCATGGATTCAAAACAACGATGCTTAGGAATGGTTTATGAAGTTACACGGAGTGATTGGCGATAGACCAGTTGGTAATTATCTCGATCGATGCGCCATAATGAGAGCCGTTCTTAAAGTTTTTCACAATGCAACTCATGGCGTTTTGTTTTTACCACGCCAAAGGTAACATTAAGTCTCGTTTAGAATGTCCAGCTCTTTGGGATCAATTTGAGCGCTTTATTAATGCAAAAGCATATGTACGAGGAATTTAAGAGACAACTTGAAGGGTTGTGGATGATCCACTCGGGTGCGGCTGATTACCTAGAAAATAATGTCGGTACGTGTAATTGGGCAAGGTCGCAGTTTGAAGGTAGGAGGTACAGCATTCTTACCACGAACATCGCGGAGAGTGTTAATGCGTTCATGAGGGAACCTCGAAAATTTCCTGTGACTCATCTTGTTGATCACTTTAGGAAAACATTGCAGCAATGGTTTTATGATAGGAAAATTGTGGCTGAATCAATGACTACTCGGCTAACAACATGGGCGGATGAAATAGTCACTGAGAGGAGAACTATAGCTGAAAGAATGATAGTTCGGCCGGTGTCTCCGCATCGCTTTCAAGTTATAGGCGGTGGGCTTAAGGAAGGGTTAGTTGACTTGCAAAAGAGAACTTGCTCCTGCAGAGTGTTCCAGCTTGATCAGCTTGTGTGTGCTCATGCAATCGCGGCGTGTCTAACACACCGGGTGGATTTTATTAACCTTTGCTCGGACTTTTACACTACAGAATCGTTGGCGATGGCTTATGCACAACCAGTAGAGCCAGTTGGTGATGTGGCTGATTGGGAAATTCCAGATGAAATTCAGGAAATGCATGTATACCCACCAGTTGAGGCACCACCACCTGGCCGTCGTAAAGAGCTCAGAATACCCTCGGCTGGCGAGGACGTTGACCGGCGGACTGTTAGATGCGGTCGGTGTCATGAACTAGGCCATAATCGTAAGAGATGTAAGATTCCCATTTCGTCGAAGTTAGTTGTATTTTGTGTGTTATGAGTTTGTTAAAACTATTATTGTTTTTGTGTTCGTTGGTTAAAACTGTTACTGTTTTTTTTGTATTGTACACTTATATTTCATAAAACTTTATTTAAAGTTTAAAATGTGAGGCATTAAAATTATATAAACTTAAGTGTGCGAAGTAAAAAAAAATTCAAATTTCAACATTTAAATTACTACATAGGTTTACAATTGAATATCGTCATTAAATATATCAACCGCAATCTTCTTTCTAAAGTACTCGACATGACTAGCGTTAAACTCCAATCTAATCCCGAACATTAAATACATCGTAACCATCAATACAAAAACACCGCAATCGCCAGTTCCGGGCTCTTGTTGTGGCGCGCTCTTAACTGCGATAACTTTCCACGGGTCTTCACTCTGCAACTCCGGTCGGATATTGTAGAAGCCAACGTATTCCAACCATCGAGGGAATATAACTTCAAGTGGCTTGAATTTCAACTTGTACCTTTTGTCGTCGCGATTTGTGAGTAATGAGTCATAAATCCAGACTTTGTTTTTCCGAAAGTCAACTCGTGCTAGTACCCAATGCGCGCCGTCGAAGTTAACAGGGATGAGTAGCTGCATATAACAATTGAAAAACATGTTCGTTATGTATGAAATTAAAATACAACAAAGAAAAAGCAACAACTTGAATATTTTCATTAGATAGCATGTGAAATGTAATAAAATACATACCATATCGACATCCGTCATTGATTTAGACATTGTGTGCTGGCGGCCACAAAGATAACTATTCACGCGGTCGTCGAATACCATTGAATCGACTGCACAATTCCCGTTATTCCATAACTGATTCAAGAACACCTAATACATAGATAACCAAGAAATGCATAAATTAATAAAACTTAAATTTTTACATCCACATAAAATTTATAAGTTTTGTCGGCACGTTACCCAAAAAAATGTGTCAGTATGTGTGACACGTTGGAGTAAGGCATTTGGATACTGCTTTCGCTAATCAGCGGAGATACCGTGAATATGTAGAAAGCGTAAATATTACGAGTTTTTAAAACAAATTTATACACAAATCCACATTATACACCACGAGGAAATTATAAATACCTCATCGCCTAACCATCCCATTTGTCCCAAAATTATTTGAAAGAATGACCGCGGGTTCGGACTCTCCATGGACTGCTATCACCAAGAAACCATTGATCAAAAAGACTAGAGTCCTCCATCCTCTCTGGATTTACATCCACACTCATGTCAATCGCATGCTCCATGATTTGGGGTCGAGGTAAAGGCGGACGCTTCTCGGGAGGAATCATGTATTATAAACATCGACGGTATGCGAACTTACTAACGCCCGGAGGCACCTCTGTGAACACCTGCACGCTCTCCCCACTTACATCCCCGTAGAAACTATACAATGATGTGGGCGTAGACAAATTTTCATTGCCCACGTCAGTATACACTCCAACGTCATCCGGGGCCTGTACATTCGCCAAAAAGAACATATTAAATAACTATCAAATTAAAAGTTGGATCGGTTTGGGAGAGATGAGTGAAATGGAGTGTTGGGGGAGAGATGAGGGAGGGGTATTTTGGTCTCAAATGTTGTTTAATGGCTAATATTGATAGAAATATTTTTTGGGGGTTAAGATGAAAAAAAGGGAAATTTTTTTGGTTATTACTGTAAATTTCCCATTGTTTAGCGTGAGAATTTATACATTTTAATTAGTATCACATTTTTTTATCCTTTCTTGCAGCTGCTGTATATATTAAATTACAAACAAATATATATTAATATATAACATGGATTATAATGTGTGTAATACTTAATACGGGATTGATTGAATATTTGAATGCTCAAGAATTTGGATGACCGCCGATTAGCGCGCATGAAGCACAAGAAATCAGCTGCTTCCATGCTTGCAACGATAGTAGTAGTAAAGGTCGGCAGGGATGTAGCCAAGATTTCGATCAAGCTAGGGCACATTTCAAAACGTAACATGATCAGGTGCGCAATTAAAAGCGTGGCAAGCTCTCATTTGAAGAGCTGTATTGTGGACTTCAGGACCCTTAAATTGAACTTGCCACATAAACAGTCAGCATACTTGGAAGCCTCCTCCAATAGGAATGGCAAAAGTTCGGATCGGGCTCAAAAAAATTTGAAGCCCGACCCTAAATAAATCCGAACATTTTATTGTTAACCCGACTCAAATCAGGCCAACATCAAATCGGACCCCAATCCGATCCTACCGAAATAATTTTCATATTATTTTAATTTTAAATTATTTTTTTAATTTTTTATATTCATGTTATTTTAATATTTTCTTCTATACATGCACCTTAATTAACAAGACAAAAACAAAATATATAATACAATTGATCACAAAATAATTCTCAAAACAACCAATTAATAGAAATAAATTTTTAAATTCAATTCCAAAATCAAACTTTAAAAACGCACAATGTGATTAAATTAAAAAAACACAATTCAAATCCACAACCATTTCAACCCCACACACAAATCAATTCTAAAATCCAATATGAAAAACACACAATGCAATTAAATTAAAAACTCACAATGTAATTCGAATAGGGTCGGGTTGGCTTAAGCCTAACCCTGACCCGAAATTTGTTCGGGCCTAAAAATTTTAGCCCGATCTTGACTCGAGAATCGAAAATTCAGGTCAAAGCTCTAAAAATTAGGGTCAATCATGCCAAAAACATGATCAAGTCAAATTGCCAAGCCTATCCTCCAAAAGGTTAGTTCAAGGTAAACGTGGATGCTGCTATTCAAATGTCAGACTTGAAAGCTGGTTTGGGGGTAGTGATCAAAGATTCAAGTGGCAAAATCATAGGTGCAGCAGTTCAGAGCATTGGCTATAAAGGAGATGTGGCCTGCATGGAGGCCGAAGCTGTGTTATATGGGATTCAAGTTGCCAAACAAGCAGAGTGTGTGCCCTTTATTGTTGAATCCGACTCGTTGGAAGTAGTGGAGCTCTCATTGAACAGGAAGGGCAACATGTCCGAAATAGTCTGGACAATCAAAGAAATTCAAGCCAGCTTGAAGAACCAGATCAAGTTATCAATTCATTTTGTTCCAAGGCTGTGTAATACTATTGCCCACTCTCTAGCCAAAGTTGCTTTAGAGTGTGAGTATCCTTTTCTATTGTTGGAAGATTTTCCACCTCAAATTATGTTGTTATTGTCAAAGTTTATCTAATAGAAAGCTTTACTTTCTCATAAAAAAAAAAAAAAAATTGATCTTGCCACACACAGTTTTACTCTATAATGTGCGCAATTACACCCACGACTAGCACCTCATTTAAAATATAATATTATTTTAAAAATTTTGACAATAATATTTAATAACGTAATTATAGTATTCATTGATAATAAATTTACTTATTACAATTGTCCTCATCGAAGACTCCCCAGCGAGTATACTATGTGTTGAAAATAATGAAAGATAGTCTCATTATTAATACAATCAAAAACATCTTTTTCAATATAAACAAATAAGTTATCAATTAATTTGTTCTTAAAGTCTTTTAATAATAATGAAAGTATAGATATAATTGCAAAACAAAGAGTAAACATGAATACATGATAAAATTAAGAATTTTTAAACTAAATAAAAGATCAATCGGAGTATTTGAAAATTAGAATTGGCTTGACTTGCAATATTGAAAGACTATATACTTGAAGAGAACTGCTTTTGATTTATAGGAACTAAGATGAAATTCATGCACCAACGCACCCATACTGCTCTAATTCGGCTACTCCACTATCGCCGTAACAAACAAATAAAGAAAGTTCGTTTGATTCAAGGTATGGAAGGAGTCTAGAAAAACAAAAAAGAGTTAAATAAATCTCTTTCTTTTAATCTTTTTATTTTATTTTAATATCTATTGTCTTTTGACTTTGTTTAAGTTTCATATTGTTTCAATAGTTAATCAAATTATTTAGAATTAGACATTTAAACTACGGACTACATGAAATCCTTAAAAGTTAACTGAGACTCTTTCCTAATTTTATATTTCAACTAGTATTTTTCTCAAATAAAAAACAGAATCTATTATCTTGTAAAGTCATAAAAAAAAATTAAAAAGCTAACTGAGCCTGCACACGAACTAATGTTATTTTCCCTACTTTTTGGGTGCAATGAGTTTTTTTTTTTTTTTTTGGGTCTAAACTTACATTAAGTCTACGTCAATAAAGGTTATGTCATTTAAAAAAAAAAGAGGAAAATACTAGTAGGTGAGAAAAAAAGAATAAGAAATACAAGTTTAGCAGTAAAATGATACTTTGGCAAATCCCATACATATATTGAAAGATATATTGGCTCAAATGAAAATTAGTGGATAATTCCACCAAGAAAATAAGCACAAGTTAATCAATAAAAATTACGTTTTCAACATAACTTTATATGATATATCAGGTCATGTTATGTTAAATGATATATAACATTCAGTAATCCTTGAATTCTCACATAAAATCAAAATAATTACAGCATGCGAAACAATTAAACTATCATAAATGACAACTCATAAGTTTACGTGCATTACATATAATGTAACATTATCTGACCCTATAAAACATTTCACCAAACTCTCCATTAAAAATCCTTTCAACAGCATTCAATTCGCAGACATGACCTGTAAATTTTTCATTTCACTCCTCAACTTATTAATTGTTATAAAACACTAATTTTTCATTTCATGTCTCCATATTTCTCGTATCACCTGAGTTCAAAAAAAAGGAAAAAAAAAATCTTAAAATGTCAAAAGAATAATGCTTTTCATCGTTTGGTGAAGAGGAAAAGGTTTGCATTGATCTTGTCCCAATTCCCCATTCTTTTATTCCAAAACAAACCAACAATGCAAGACATACAAATTGAGACGTGAAATGAAAAATACATCAAACTAATAAGCTTCAGAAGTTTACCCAAATCAATCAGCAAATGGCACAAAACACAACATTAGCAGGTAGCCTGCTAGATGTGCATGTTATTCTACTACACTAAAACATTAACATTAAAAGTCACAACCAGTTGAAAAAGAACTACGAGCACACAACTGCAGAAGTTCTCCAGCAAAAGATCAGGGAACGCTTACAATGAAACTGGCCCCCAGTTATATACATCCATCCATCTGGAGGTGGAACCCACAACCTCAACCATCAAATGGTCCAGGTGGCAAGATGCACCCTCAGTCCCCCACCCCCTCTTCAGAGCTGATCACGCAGAAAACCCATAACGCTAACTAAACTTTTAAAACAAATAAAAAGAGATTTCATCAAACACTAACCCACCACCACAAGCCATGAAAGTGACAGCAACAAGCAAGCCATTAAACCAAAGCATGTACCACCATCCTCATCATCACGTGTCATGTCAAAGCCACAAAACTTTAACACTGAGTTACGGTTTGATTTGATGACACATGTTCTTGGAAGCCTCCCAAATACTAGCTAGTGCCTCTACATTTGCCAACAGTGCTTTGTTTCACATTCTTTCTTGTGCCATCCTGGGCTGGACTGAAGCAAACAGGAAGGTATTCATCACATGGAAAGTCAAAACTCCGAGAGTGCTTCACGAGCTCCTCCTTTCCCTATATAATAATAAAAAAGCACGTTTTTCTTTGAAATTAAACTCAATCAAATCCATGTAAAAGATTTGTTATTTTATCAAGACAATGATTAGGGCTACGTATATGATAAATGTATGTACCTGGACCCTAGCATAGGCAATTTTACATATCTTGTTTGATTGGAAAACATTCCAGCTCTTGTCATGTGCAGCAAGGAAAAATTTCCAAACAGCAGTTGGATGAGTGAAGTTAACAAATGCATAGCCTTTGTTCATTCGGCTTCTGTAGCAATAATTGATTAACCACAAATAAGAATCAATTTTTAGCTTTCTTAAAGTCCAAAAGGGAGAGTATAAAAGCATGCCTATTAAATGAAAATGAGTTAATGACTCAAATTATTGATAATATTGAAGCGCATCTCGAGTATTGGCAGCAACTTACTTAAAATCAATAGGCAAGTATAAGAAATCAAACGCTGACAGATAGGATTCTCCTTCGAGCACTGCCTTTTGATTTTCTTCCATGCAGTGATCGTCGAGGAAATTCATCAGCATTTCACGACTGTAAAAAAATGTAAACACACAAAAATTAGTACACAATATGCATTACTCAAAATCCCACTTGAAAATTATGAAAGAATGAACTAGCAAAAAAAAGAATCTAACATGCATGTTCATCCCCAAATCTTTTTGATCCCTGAACCCAAAACTTCAACAAGAGTCTTGGGTTAAACAAAATGAAGGAATTAAAATACCCACAAAAGAATAGGGTTTCCAGGGATCAAAACCAAACAAAAAGACCCTCAAAATCAAATATTTAAGCACAAAAACTCATTAGTTTGCTTGTCCATGAAATCAATGCATGTTACCCAAAAAGAATTTAAAAAAAAAAATGGAAAAAGAAGGAACAAAAAGGCCCCAAGAGGAAAGAGATAGAAGGGTTATACGTGAATCTATTGGGAATATTTCTGATCATAACCGTAGTGTTATTCCCATATTTTCTCACGGGCAAAATAGGATATCTTTGCTGATGAGGCTTCACATTCACAGCCTTAGTATACTGCAAATTTGCTGTAAGACGATGTAAGTCACCATCATTAAACTCAGGCCTCCATTGCACCTGCTGCTTAAACCTTCGTTCTCTCTGACTCTGATCACTTCTCCTCCAAGAAACCCTATTTCTGCAATTCCCTCTCCTTCCCCTTGCTGCAGAAGCTACTCTTTCATCATCATTAGTTCTACTCTTTTGAACTACTGCTTGAGCTTCATCATCAGGTGGCTTAGCTACAATAGCAGCTGACGGTTCTTCAGACACTGGAGGCGGAGCGGTAGCCGGTGGCAGCAAGAGATTGTTGGGTTGTACTTGCACCACTTGTTGTTGTTGGGTTGGTGATGATGAAGAGTAAGGGTGGTTTGTTCGAAACGAATAATGAGGAAGAATCGGCGCCATGTAATAAGACGTTTGAAGATATGGAGATGGAGGGTAGTTTTGGTAATTAAAGTCATGAACAAAACAAGTGTTTCTTAGGTTTTGTTTAGCCACCGGCAAAAACTCAGGAGCCGCAGGGTTCAAACAACTCTTCTGATTCTTCTCCGCTGCTTCTTCTTCTGCCATGATTGATCGATATCCGAGCTGCTGCAAGTTACACAGAGTTCAAATGTGTTGAGAGAAAGTATACTGTATAAAGTATTTGAATGAGAGAGAGAGAGAGAGAGAATGCGCATACGGCTCGAGTGAGAGCGAGAAATGCTCAGAACTAGGAGAGATTGTCCGTGAGTTCTATACTTGATTAATACATATATGCCACGTGTATATTTATTTTAAAATATTACCGTATTAATCATAATTAATAGTTATATATAATTAAATTATATCTACTGTATATTAATTAAATTTAATATTTCGTATATACTCTATAATTTTTTTAAAAATTAATTAGTGACGACTGCAAAATGTTAAGAAATGGCTGAAGCCATTAAATAGATTATTACTTATACAAACTGAAAATTTTTATTTTGTTATATTATTATTGGGACCAAAAATTATAAAAATTATTATTTAATTTCTTTATTCTTATAAGTGATATAGAGCTAAGGTACGCACTATATTAACAATAAATCAATAAAGTATATCAAATCTAATGTATATACATTGATAAAAGAGATTGTCATAATTTCTAAACATGCGTGCAAGCGCATGTGTGTTTGTAATTTTAAAGATATGCAATGTTATTTTAAAAGTCTAAATATTTTTAACTAAAGTTGGTTAGTGTGAATTGTTCGGCATCCTTTGTTTTTTTCATTAGCACATTTGGATCTCACCTTCAAACAAAAAAAAAAGTCTAAATATTTTTATTTCCTTTAATATTTTTGTCTAAATGTAAATTCTATAAATATTATACAATAATTTGATAACAACTTTAAAGAGTAATTTATAGTCCCCAAACAACTTCAGAAAAAATATTTTATTTCATCTTAAACATACCCTATAATGTAACCCAAGACATAATGTTTGTTACATATAGATAATTATTATTATGTGGGGGTAAATTCTTAAAAAGGGAAGAAAAATGATAACTTGTTATAATGTAGAGTTCTTTTTTTTATAAGTAACTTAATTTGGAACCAAATTTTTTTATTACTATATGAAAATTATTTCTATATAAAAATATCATTATAGAAAAGCTTTAATGTATTTTTGTTTGATCCCACTCAAATTATATCTGTGTTAACGTGATATTATTCAAATTCATACATATAAAGCACATCAAATTATTAAAATTTTTTAATGCTCTTCAAATTGAACATCTTACTTTTTTTTTGTGGGTTGAAGGGTAAGCATAGTTCTTAAAATCATTTAAACTTTTCTCTTTGTTTACTAATATCTCAAAAATAAAATGAAAAAGAAAAATAAAGTTAGGAACGTTGCTTGCTAATCATCGACAGCCGTTTATTTGCCTAAATAGGCTTTAAAGAGCACGTAGCACAAGCCACAAGGTGCCTTAGAACTCATTTGATATCGATAAATGGTGCTAAGCGTCTACTCGCTGGATAATATGACAGTTTTCTGATTTGGGTAAGTAACATTTGGACCTGTCTATGGTACAGATTCTGTAACAAACATCTCCCGTCATCCCACCATCCGATTTTCTATTGTTCAGTTTCTCACTCCACATCCAACCACATCCAACGGCTGATGCTGCAGTCTGTAGCTTACAGATTCTGTAAGCTAGTCGAGTCCGTAACATTTGAGCCCTTTATTTGTTATAATTTTACATATTAATAAAGTAGTTTTTTCTTTTTTTATAAAAAGAAAAGAATTGTCGGCAATGAATCAAATGACTCAATTACCATTTATGTGTTTTTGGGTTTTTCATTCTTACAAACCTTCACATGATTGAATGATTGTTAGTGCCCAACTGCCAAGTCTTGATGGTGTGAATGATTGAACGTCAAGGACACTAATTTGAGTCTTGACTTGAGGATGCTAATTCGATTTTTCATTAAAAAAATTTCTTTATACAAAAATCTAGAATATAAATAGATAATTTTCTTAATTGTTAATTCGTTTTAAGTATGAGTGGATGTAGATTTTTATAACTTTTTATGTTAGGGTTAATTTTAGATTATCCTCCTTATAAATTAATTATCTTTAAACCACTCTTATTTTTTTCTCTTATTTAAAAAAAATTAAGGTAATTTAAAATTCTTAAAAGCAGTTTGTGTTGGTTATGAATAGGCAGTTGTGGTGGTGGATGTTTCCGTATAATTACTAACACTAATAAGAAGAAATCTATTTTTTGAGACTTTATTTTTATTTTTTAGTTTTTATTTTGTGTAATTTTAATTAAAATTAATTGGAGTTGAAAGGGTAATTTAAACATGGTAAGAGTGAAATTAACATTTCAAAATCTTGTTACAATTTTTCTAAACGGTCAAAGAACCTATATACTTAAGATCAGTAAACGGACTCTTAGCCCATGTTTGGTTGGAAGAAATGATAGGAGAATAAATGAATGGAAAGGAAAGAAGGAGATAGAAAATGAGTGAAAAAGAAAGTCAATTTTATTTTTATTGTTTGGATAGATAAAGAATTTATTTTTCTTCCCTTATTTTTTTCCCCACTTCCCTCCTTATATTTTTCAAACCAAACATGCCATTAGTGTGAAAAATGAAGGCAATAGGATTTGTGTGTAGGAACTTTAAGATCTCGGGTTTAATAAAATTTTAAGCAAACAATAGGGATAAAAGTGTTAATAAACCCTTTTGATCATCATTACATGCAATTAATGCATGGCAGAGAAGAAGATCCTGCATACGTAAACGCGTTACGGTGAAGATACTGTATGCGGTGTGCCGTCGATTTCTTTACCGAGGAGATAGATCGAATGGTCAGTGACTTTTCAGAAAGTACTATTTTTTCATTTTTTTTATTGTACGTGTCAGTGGTAATAATTAATAATGAGTAATCGGTAATATTTTTAATAATTTTAATTAATTCTCTTCCAAATATAAGAAAACATAATTTTTAAAATATATAAAATTGAACAAAATTGTATTGAATAAAAATGAGTACTCAAGATCATACGATTAGTCAACTAAGTAAGTGTGTCATATACGACTTCTGAGTTCACATGTTAACAACTCGAAACTTTAACCAGCACAATTGGTATATAATTAGATGAAATAGATTCAATTTATTTTGATGAGTAATTTTTCAATCAGAATCTCTGGTCATATTAACATAAGAAATAAATTAAAAGGTAAAAAATAAAAATTTAAATATGGTGTATTTCTTTATGTAATATAGTAAAAAATAAAAAATAAAAAATTTAATATAGTGTATTTCTTCATGTAATATAATGAAATTTACTCTTTTTTTTCTTTTAAATTATCCTGATTTTAATATAGTAAAAAAAATCCCTTGGATCGGAAGCTCGCTCTTAATTTGATAATCGTAAAATATACATAGCAAGCAAGATTGTATAAACTAAATTATGTTACTCTTCAACATGCCACCAACAACAGAAAAAAATAATGGAAATTGTATTTGATAATGGGATTTTCTCTCCAGTTACCTAATAATATATATATATGTATGTATGTATGTATTTGAAAAATCTCTCTACACCAATAGTCATCAACAGGCGATTCTCTGTCCAGTCTTTCACTCTTTCATCTAATTTGGCAAAAATCTAATTGTATCAGTAAATTTAACTTCAACATAATCAAAAGAGTCATTTGCTTTGCTCTCCAGGTTCAGCTCCTTGTATCATTGTTCGTTGTGTTGTGCTTGTGCGCCTTTCAATGCTAGTAAGGCAGCCCCATATGCAGCCTCAGTTTGAATTGCTCGACTCACGGGCAAACCCAGCACTCTTTCTCGTATCTTGGTCCATTTCTCATTCTTTGCACCACCTCCTGCTGTGAACACTTCATCAACTTGTGTTGCCCCCATATCCTTCAACAAGCTGTATCCCTTCGCCTAAGTATCATACAAACAACGCTATCTTTGTCACAGGGTTGTGTTAATGAAACTTTTGAAAGATAAGTGAAGAATTTGAATACCTCTATCCGTGCAATGGACTCCAAAATGCCATGCAAATACTCAACATCACTTTTCGGGCGAGGATGTAACCTGCACAAGAATGTAAATTACCAATTACGTAAAATGTAAAAAACTAGGACAAGGACACTCTGCCAAGAATTTAAAGTTATGGCCAATTACACATGATGAAGAAAGAAACATGATCTCTATTGCTCTGCTTTGAAATAATGAGATTGTGAAAACAAGTTTTATGTGACTTATCTGAAGCATTAATGGTGTGTTTACTTCATGAAATAGGAAATGAGAACGAAGGAATGGAAATGAAAACGTATTTCAAAATATAATTTAAATAATAAAATATGGGTCTATATAATTTGAGAAAAAGAATGTGAATCAGCATTTGAATGAAAATGAGGGAATAGAAATGAAATATATGTTTACTTTTGTATTCCTCTAATTTTTTTATATTTCCCAAATTACCTTCATTCAAATCACAATTAATTTTATTATTTTAAATGTTTATTATTATTATTATTTAAATTTTATTAACTTTATTATTTTAGTTATTATTAATTATTATTAATAATAATAATATATCATTATTAACAATAAAAATAATAATTAATAAAAATAATAATTAATAAAAATAATTAATTTATCATTATTAACAATATTATCATCATTGTTGTTTTATTATTATTATTATTATTATTATTATTATTATTAAAATAAAAATAATTAATAATAACTAAAATAATAAAGTTAATAAAATTTAAAAAATAATAATAATAATGTAATTTTCATTATCTAGATATAAAATGATATTAATTAAAAAATAATAATAAATGTTAATAATGATAATATTAATAAAAATAATAATAACAATAATTAATAGTAACTAAAATAATAAAGTTAATAAAATTTAATAATAATAATAATAATAACAATAACAACAACAACAACAACAATAATGATAATATTGTTAATAATGATAAACTTATTAATTTTATTAATTATTAATACTATGGGTATTTTAATAAATTGATTTTCATTCTCATTTATTTTTTAAGAAATCATCAAATTCATTCTCATTCCCAAACCTATTCACCATTCCATGAAGTAGAGGGACAACAAAACAAAAAGAATACCTGGGAACCATCTTTGGATCTGCCACAGGAAATCTCTCACCAACTACTTGCAAGGGATAGTAATCTAGAGGAGAGACCTCCATGGGATCAATATGTTCACTTAATTTCTCCAACTGCTCATCAGTAAAAATTTGTCTAAGAACTGCTCCGCCGGTGTTTGAAGCACCTCCAACAAGCCACTTATCATCAAGGCGATGACTATACACCCCAAATCTTGCATCCTCAATCCGACTGGTGCTCAATAACTTAATAGCGAGAGTTGAACCTAGTGAAGTAACCTAAAACAGAACATTATAATCACTATCACCAAAAACTCCAGGAGCTTTGCATCAGAACAAACTAACAATCGCAATTCAAAAAATGGATGTGTGCAGAAAGGTTAGGCTCACATTATTTGAAAATTGGAAGCAGTGTGATACAAGTGAGATTTAATAGGACAGAAAAAACTAAGAGATTGGGATCAAATGATCTAAACTTCTTTCATCTCATACGTTTTCAGAAAATGTTTAATGTTTGTCTTGTAGATGTAATATGATACCCTGGATTGCTTCAAAGAATAAATAAGAACTCTAAATCCAGAAGAATGCTCACAGCTTTCCCAGGTTCTGTTGCACGAGCCGCAAGAAATGCAGCGATACTATCTGTGGTTCCAGTGCATACAACACAATCTTTTGGAAAACCTGCAAGGGTATACTGTAAGCGTTGTTTCAGAACTTGGGCTGCTTCCCACTCAGATAAGATTCACGTGCAGCAGAACAATGTAAAGAATCCAAGTAATCAGCACAGTTCAATCCAATATTTCAAGAGAAACCAACATGGATTGCAAGGAAGTCATAAAATCATGTGTTGCTCAGTCCATTGAATTCTAGAGCACTCCCATTTTTCAAATTAGTCATCAGGACATGACCTTTAATGATCAGCCAATCTCGAACCTAATAGAAAACAGAAAGTTGTGCAATTCCCTTCATTTTTTTCTTCCCCAATACCAAAAGTAGGGCTCTTAAAGTGGCTGAAATGACTAGTAAAAGCAGATAGGATATGAATCCTAGCAGAATATATCACCTAAATTGCCAGTTCTGCAATCAGAACTACAAGAAATTTGCGAAAACTTATTATTGATGACAATGCAGATGCATAAGAAAACAATAGTTTGATGCTCTGTCGGCTTCCACCAGTGACAAGTCAAATGGAACAAAAACATACCAAATTCAGTTCTGATGCCCTCTTTTAAATAGCCAATTGAAGTTCCAGGAGCTTGGACAGAAGGTAAGAGTTGTGAATAAGGCTGAGAGAGTAGCCAAGGTGGATATGATTCGAGTTCAGGATCATAGCCAACCTTATGACACACAAAAGACTCTTTAGCACAAAAAGTTTAACTTAGATGAGTGTTATAGGTAAAAGATCATAAACAAATGCAAATAAGAACAGAAAGTACCTTCAGTGCATTATTGTAATCAGACAAGCCAAGCTTTCCATGAAGAAGCCACAACAACCAATCTGCCTGATGTAACAATAGTGCCGATTCTTTGTTTTCACCCTCAGTGTTCCACCATGAGACAAGCTTGCAAAGGGTAGAGGTACCAGAGCAAACTGTGTGGTTCGCAGGAGCAATAGACTTTACCACTGGTAAAGCATCAGGACAACTCTCATTGTAAAGGAAAGGTCTCCATAACGGTTCTCCTGAATTGCTGCGGCAACAAATTCAAATGCAGGCCTGATATACAAGTGGTCCTCACATGACAAAAGGAGATGATACAAAGATGAAGCAACAAATCTGTAAGGTACCCACCTATCTATTATTATAGTAGTCGCAGAAGTGCCATCAATAGAAATGGAAGCTATAAGTGGCCGGAGATTAACAGGAACAGCTTCGAGCAACGAGAAAAGTGTGACCTTCCAAGAGCGTAACCAATCTATACTTTCTTTAGTCTTACTACACAACAGAAACAACAGTTTCAGCTTTCTCGGGCATTTTAATTCCAGTCCATTTATCTGTCTTTAAAGCATCTAAACTCATCAGAATATCGCAACAGTATATCTATCATATCGAAATTAGATATGAACTATCATACCCATCAGCACACTAATTTGCTTCAATATTATACTAATAAGCCCAGCTATAATATATCCATAATATATCTCTTTACCAGCAAGTCGAAATTCATCAACTACTAACATTTTTACTGGCAACACTATGAAAAAAACTGAATGCAGAACAATTACATTCAATTGGATCAAAATTCAAGCTTAATTCAAAGCCAATAAAATCTTACCGTAAATTTTGGATACTCTTTCTTTCCTTCGGAAAGAATTGTCCCATCTTTATTAATAATAGCAAACCTTGCTCCAGAAGTACCAAAGTCCATTCCAAGATACAGCCGCTCACCCACCTGCACATCATCTTTACTACTACTATTGCTCACCTTCAAACTCATGCTTCTTGCTTTTGTTTTGTTCCAAGACTCAGTTTCTGACATTAAGTTTCTTGACTTACAACGCCCTGATGCATCAACCCAGAAGCAGAAATACTTTTAACATTATTATTAACTTTTGTTTTAACACAAATGATGTGCTAAGGGCATGATATTAACATGCCACTTACAATAAAATAAATAACGGCAGTGTCAAGTCAGTTGATAGATAAATTTTATGTAATTTTATATGATTTTGCTTTAAATTATAAAGCGAAATTAATAAAAAAATGTATGATTAAAGATTGAGAGGTACCATATTTTGGTGATGATGAGGAGAGAAACAGAGAAGAGATAGTAAGAGAACGGGCTGAGATTGACGCTAGCATAATGTATGTACCCCTTGGCTCTCGATGGATAAGGAATAAGGAGACAGGCTTATGGGTTATGTAAAGGTTATGTAAAGGGGTATGGGAGCTATATTTATAAAAAACGACTTGTCGTTTTTGGGATATGTTGGCTGGTGGAAATGGAGGAGCCTGCCAACATTGGGCCATAAAGTTTTCATTAAGTTGGGCCGATTTGCAAGCTCGTTTAGAGTTCATTCAAATTTGGGAAATTACCATTTCTATATTTTAAGGTATTTGTTTTTTTTTTTAAATGGATTGGGTAATTTTCCTTCTGCTTTGATTTTCTAAGACTTGCCATGTATAAAAAAAAAAAAAATGAAACAAAGAGAATGCTTGTCAGCAATTGATAATAGTTTATAGGTGGTTAACAAAAGTTATTGATCATATACAATCATTTGGACAATGGAACAAATGACAATTTTGTTTTAGAGCTTTGGAACTATAATGTATCTACACCTTGAGGAGCTTGCAAGGTGGGAATTGCACTAGATACATCCACTCATGCGAATTGCCAAACTACCGCAAATATTCCTTGATTTAGTTGATCTTTAATTTTACAAACATTACGCATGTACCTAAAAAAACTGAAAAAATATTAAAATGTCCTTGAGTTATATAAAATTACTTGACTTCATACTCGACTTTCTCAACTTTACACTTGAAGTTATACTCAACTTCTTAACTTCGTATTTGACTTACTCGACTTTCTTGACCTTATACTCGACTTCATACTCAATTATGTACTCAGACTTGTTTCTAAATTCTTTTAAGTCACTACAAATAAGAAAATAAAATAAAATAACGCAAAAAAAAGTTTTTAATCACTACATTTGATGGAGTAGGTGTATTTATGACACTCTTTTATGAGTTTATGTTTGTTAGAAGTTATCTTTAAAGTGTGATGAAATGGTGAGAGAGAATATATTGTCAAAAAAAATGGAAGAGATCAATATTATTGAAGGAGATATGATCTAATGATAAATGTTTTTTTTTGGGTATTTTTTAGGGTAATTTTTAACCTACCCCCAAATAAATTAACATTTTGCACTGCGTCCCCAAAAAAATTGACTTGTTGCACCGCGCTCCCAATTCCGTTATTTTCTCAGTTAAGTTTAACGATGGAGGGGTAAAATTGAAAGTTCATTCCTTAAATTAATTTTAATGGGAATTCTCTTTATTGCAATTGAAATAAAAATCTTTAAAAAATTAAAGGAAAAATAATAGTGGTGACAATGTACATGTAACAAGAATTTTTTTTTTGTTGCAATTGAAATAAAAACCTTTAAAAATTAAATGAGCTAAAATTTTTTTTTTTTCATATATTGGGGCATTTTTGTCATTCAATCAAAAGTTAGATGGAGCCGTTATAAATAACTGAAAAATTAATGGAATTGAGGGCGCGGTGCAACATGTTACTTTTTTTGGGTGCGCGGTGTAAAATGTCAATTTATTTGGGGGTAGGTTAAAAATTTCATTTTTTTTTAACTTTTCTCTCCTTCTTGGAGCATAAATGTATAATGGGGTATAGATCTGAAATTTTGGATCAAATGAGATATATTTAAACAAAATACCACTTGCAAGGTATATATACTTCTTTGGACTTTCTAATGATTTAAGTCATATTTGGTATTGAGGTGCTGTAACTTTTAAGTACTGAAAAAAAAAATTAATCATAAAATAAATGTAATAAATTTGGATTTTAAGTAATAATTTTAACAAAAATATTAAACATTTTATACTTGGCTCTTCATCATACAAATTTATAATCAACTCAACTTAATTTTCAAGTTGCAATAACAAATATTTAGTAAAAAATTACAACTGCCCAACCTCAATACTAAATAAGACTTTAGAGATAGTGTATAATTTTTTCAGATAATGTTATGCGATTAATTTATAATTCTAATGTATTATGGAAACATGCTCACATATGTTTTTTTTAAGTGAATAGTTGATTTGTTATTTGTTATTTTTTTTGTCTTTGTTATTTTTTCTAATTATTATAAAAAAAAATATTAACTTTCATTCAAGTCAATATAGTGAATTCAATTCATTCATGATTTCTATTAAAATTGAAACCGACCAAATAACAGTTTCATAACAATTTATGTAAAGTTAACTTAATTAAAGAATAGGTGATTGCACTATAAAATCTTGGAACATGTTGAACTCCAACAATCCTGAAAACCCTAAAGCTTGTATGACCCAAAAAAATTCTTATTCTTGCTACCCTTTTCAGTTGTCTTTTGTTCTTTGAAATATGCTAAAGAGAGATGAAAACTGAAAAGGTGGCATGAATCATATGCACTAAAGAAATGGAAGATAGCAAGAAGAATAGACAGGGCCACTTCTAAAGAAAAGATCTGATTGGTGTGGCACCCACGCGCACATGCTATATTTATATAAGACAGGCAATGTTATAGCACGTGAGCCACAAACACAAAGTGCAAACTGACAGCTAATTTTGCTGAATTGCTCAATAGCTCGTGTCTGGTGTCTATACCTTCACTTTACGATCAATCAGTCAATTTCTCTTATGCATCCCCATCTCCAATGTGCCAATCATATATAAATATGATCACCAAGCAACAACATTGGACCACACTCACACCCACAGAGGAATAAATATAAAAGGTTGCATGTGCCAATCGAAGAGACAGTCAAATTTGATCATTGTATCTATATCACAATCTTTCTTAATTCTTTGCTTCTACTCTTCCTCCCACATTCACAAATCATAATACAAGCTTGCAGTTGTTTTAACCAAAGCAGCAAGCAAGAATTTCTTTCTCTCTCGCTCTCTCTCTCTTTCCCTTTTTTTCTCCTTTGGGTCATGCTATTATGACATGGAATTCTATTGATATTACTCAGACTTTCTTAAAATTAATGTCTAAATTCACATTCGCAAATACATCATAAGCATGAGGGTTTAAGATAATAATTTTGCATGAAAATTAACTAAATTTTGATTAAAATCTTCAGCAACAGTGATGGTCAGCAAAATTAAAATTTTCGGATATTTAACTTAAAAGATTAACCTTTTAAGTAGAGTGATTCATTCTATATATAAGTTTTAGAAAAAATTAGCACAACCACAGGACACCAACTTTGCCCCTTTTTTAAAGATGAGCCTACTACATTCTAGCTACAAGAATTTGGCTCTCTAGAATAATTTCACTAGGGTAAGAATTTAGTTTTTCAAATGTAGAGATAAGTCAATATATATTTTCATTCACATTCTTGATTATTTAAGACAAATTCAACTTTTTTATAGTATGAAAATTTGAAGGTCAAATTCTCTTTACAACATCTAATTGCTTTTACAAAAATTGAAAGTTATTTTGATGATGTTATGTTATTTTATTGTAGGTAATAGAAGTTCCTTTCTAGCATTTGCTTTTAATCCTAATAATCTTTCTTGATTTCTTCTCTTAGTTAGCGATTAGTTAGAACAAAACTGTCTACAGGAACCCATTACAATTACATCTCACCTTTCTTTCACTTTCTTCCCCAATTTTAAGGTTCTCAATCTGCATCCATTGGATTGATTTCGATAAATATTGTTTGATTGTTTTCCTTTGATCTCAATTCATGCCTACCATATCGTTCTTTTATCTTTTAAAATATTAGAAACGTCTTAACATTTTTTTTTGTCTAATTGCTAACCTACATTAGTAGTCAGATATTTGTCTAGCCCCCACCTTAATCAAAGATTCATTATAATACAATGGCACAACCTGAATATCTAAGTCACAATGTGGGTTGAATTCCTTTTAAATATTTGAACGTGATCATTCTCCTGTTTAAGACATATAAATGGAGTAAAATTATTTCTTTTTGGAGAGTGAATTAAGGTCCAATTATTAGAATATCTTCAATTTTTTTTTATATTATGCTACAAAGAAAAGAGTTGTGATATTTGATCCCCTCATTATATCTCACTAGTTCTCACTAATCACTTTTAGGCTAATACACATTTTATCCTTACGTAAAATGACTTAAAAGAATAAATAACTTTTAAGTGCACCTACATGATAGTTTCTATTATTATCTAATTTAGCTAATCTAATTTCTACTCTAATTTCTTTTAACTTTTTAAATTATTATCCGTTCTCAAATATTATATACTCTACTTTTGTAATCATGAAAGAAATTAATTTACAATATTTGATAGAGGATGACCGAGAAGTATCAAATCCTTTTTTCTCAAGTTATGTGGATAAAGCCTTCAAAAAGAAATAAAGAGACTATAGTTATAATAGATTTTTTTTTAATAGATTTTATAAGTTTTATTTGGTTAGTGCTTGGAAAAAGATAAAAATTAAAACAAGGGTAAATTCGGGATTAAGTGCGGTATATTAAGAAATAAATATTAAATTAAAATTTTTAATGATTGCCTGAAAAGTGGGAGTTAGTAAGATATAATGAGAGGGCCAATTATCACTACTCAAAAAAAAAAAAAAAAAAATCTACGATGATAAGCTTTAATCAACATAATAAAGATAATAAAAATGAGTAGATTCTTAAATTATAACTCCAAAAAAAAAAAATACTACAAATAAATTACTTATACATTCATCTCTACATACCCACAGAGACAGAAGTATTTTGATCAAGAAACGTATTTTAAAGTGTTGTTTGTGAATTTTTACATTTCCTTTGTAAGTCATGATTAAATGTGTTTCATATTTTTTAAACTTACTACAAAGTGCATGGAAATTATAAGCAATGATTATGTAAGAATTGCCACTTTCCCATGCAACCAAACAAAAACTTTGGCACTACATGAATAACCTAAAAAGGATAAGCCTGCTTAGCACTATCATTTTCTGAATTGAAAAATCCTCTCCCATTGCCTTCCAAAATTTTGAGTTAATTTTTTTTTTTTGGGCCATTAATTTGTTGGAGTGTCATGTTTTTAGAGGCTGTTTTTGTTGTTGTTGTTGTTGCCCCTATTGTCGCTTCCCATGCATGGCATCAAGTACAAGCTCTAATCATTTAGTAAATACAAGTATTTTCATGTAAACGGTTTTTGAATTTTGACATACCACACTGAAATTTGTGGATGTTTCATTTTGTAATATGGTGCTGTTGGGTATTAAGGCGTTGTAGTTTAAAATCTATAGTTATTATAAAAAAAATGAAATAAAAATTAATAATATATAATATATATAATTTTGAGATAATAGTTTTGCTAAAATTAATAAAAATATAAAATTTTCATCACATAAGTACAAAATTAAAAGTAAATTAATTTCCAAATCATATCACCTAGTATTTATTAAATATTTTAATGTTTTAATTTAAAATTTACAATTGTCCAACTTCAATCTTAACACATTTAGTATGACTAGATTAGTGTTTGATCAGATTATAATGAAATATTAGAATAGCTATTCTGGCTAGATTAGTGTGTGGTTTGCTCTAATATTTTCAGGAAAAAGTAGCACTCATTTTAACAAACAGACCAATTAATAAGGATTTTCACGAGACCAAATAGTAGTGCTATCTCGTTATGTGGGAACAACAACATGAAAATTTAATTGATCATTGCGTGTATTGTTTTATTGGACATAATTATTTTCTGGTTTTGATTTGAAGCATAATGCAAAGTTGTTGAAGACATGATCTGATGATCACCACCAAATACCAACAAAATGGTGACTATATATTATAAACATAATATAAGAAAAAGTCAAGTCACATACGGATAAAGACAATGGCTGGAGCCTCGGAGGTCCCTACTTGGGTCAATTTATTAGGAGATAATTTGTTACTGTATGTTTTTATTTTTTAAATTATGGTCTAAATTTAAAATTTGAATGTTATTTTAAATCAGAAAGTAATTGATTTATTTGGTTAGAAATTTGTGATAATTATGGAATAGGCAATATGCTTTTCTTGTCTACTTGCTGATCATTTAAAAAAAGAAAAAGAAAAAAATATGTCTGCTGTAAAGTAATGTTTGTCTTGACTATTGCTTTTAAAATATTCTTAGGTGAATTTAAACAAATACAAATCTAATTGTATATGCTATACACTCTGGCATCAGGTGTCACAGTCAAAAATTGAAGCCTCACCATCAAAAGGTTTTCCTTTTTCTACGAGGCTGATATGGAGATCTCTGTCTATTGATAATCTCTTTTAAGTAATTTTTTTTTTCATTGAAGATTTTTTATTTTAAAAAATATGATGCGAATTCTAATGCATGCAGAATTTGTTGACACTATAATATTGTTGTCACATTATCCATTTTAATTATTAAATATAATGGGCATTTATGTAATTATCCTTTATCGTCTAACCCAGCACAAAACAAATGCAAATTATATTTGTTGATGCTTATTTTAACTTGAGATAAGTCAATAGATGGAGGACTCGTGTCTTGCAAACATAGTGAAAATGTTAGGTCAGTTGCAATTATTTTTGAGGAAACATCTACTGCCAATACCAAATGGAAATTGCTACCAATAACTCATTATCAATTAAATTTTTATTTGGTTTGATTTTTTTTATGCTTCATAATTAATAACTTGCTTATTTAACCCTTTGAATTTTATAATAAGAAAGATTGGAGTGTTGGATAATTGTCTAATGGCAAACGAAAACCCATACTACTGTTGCAACATAATTTTACCTTATATATATATATATTTTTTTTTCTTCTAATTCTTAAAGAAGAAAAATAAACATGAACCACGTAATCTGGTGTAAACACGAACATGACAGATATGATGAAACCGAGCAATCACATGCATGAGAATATTAAATGCGCCGGGGCAGGTACGGTAGTTGATCCTATCCATCATCGGCACTCACCGCTCATGCAACCCTCACTGACTGACGCGGAGACCGAAAATACGAAATTGGCCCCACGGTTGTTAGTTATATCTCAATTGACAAACAACATTTTTGTAGAAAGCGGGACTGGTAAAAGCCACCCATCACATGGGAAACTATCTTCCTCCCCCACCGTCCAATCGAGCCGCCGCCTTCTGTTTGGATCCGATCCCACGAGCGTCCACCACACGCTCCTGTTTTATTGATTTATTTTTTAGTTTTGGTCATTTTGAGAATATGCTCGATGTCCGAATTTTGTTTTTTTTAAATAATTTTTACAAATAAAGAATTTATCCTTAACGGAAATTAAAAGCCATCGGTTCTCCGCGACTCCACAAAGCCGCAGATTTTTTTCCACTTCCAACTTTCTGTCTTATAATTTTTTAAAATAAGAAAAATCTCAATTTCTCGCTCCCATGATTTAGGGCATTTCCGTAAATTACTGCTACGACCAAACAAAACCTTCGTACATGTGCGCATGCAACAGCGAGTACAATGCATTATCTACTCGAGAAAGTTCGGCTTCTAAAACAAGATTAAAATTTAATTTATTTTTTGCCGTAATTAATACCCACGGTTATTCCCGCTCATTTTTTGCACTTTATTTTTCAAAATTCATTAACTGCGCGGGTCCATCCTCGCCGTCCACGTCAGCAATACGCTCCACGTCAGCCCACAGTAACTCGTCACTAACCTTTCTCCTCCAATAAAAAATTTATAAAACATTCAAATCTCTGAAAAGCTAAAAGCATATTTAAAAATAAAAATTAATGATAAAAAGAAAAAAAATTCATCGGTCTCAGTCTCTCACCAGTTATTAGAGAAATCTTCTTCACGTTTCTCTGCAACTCTCTCTTTGCCTTAAAGAAGAAGAAACAATCTCGCCATTGCTAAATCTATAAAGCGCTAATTATTTAAAAAATTATAAAAATTGAATAAAAAATTTTGAACAATGTTCTTTGCTTTTGTATATCAAGCCATGTGAGGTCACTGACACATTCTCTTCTTCTCCTCCTCCTTCTTCTTCTATTCTTTTCTTCACTAACTTGTTCGCTTCTTCGAGGCTCCGAGTCGCGGAGTCAACTCAACTAAACACAATGGCGTCCTCGTCGAGAGCTCGTAGCAGTTCACCGTTCTCGTACCGGAAGCCGGTGACCCCGTATTCGTCAACGTCGTCGACTTCTTCTTCGTTCATGAACAATCGACTTATGCCGCGCTCGTGCTCTACCTCGGCTTCCTCGTACTTCAACTCTGGGAACGGACTCGGTTCCCGATCCATGACGCCAAGTCGGTCTTGCTCCGACTCAATGTACAACAGTCCCCGCGGTTACAGCGCACGCGCAGCACCGCCGGTCATTTTTCCGTCCGAGGAGTTGATGGCCGAGCCGTTAGATGCACCACAAAGGTCCGGCGATAGCATCTCCGTCACTATTCGGTTCCGGCCATTGAGGTAGATTGATAGATCTGGTTTTGAAATATTAGATCTATTAAAGGAAATTGAACAATTTCTTTTTTAATATTTATTTTGTAGATAATGTGATTGTTTGGTATTTATTAATTTAAATTTAGTGAGAGGGAGTTTCAAAGAGGAGATGAGATCGCGTGGTACGCAGATGGAGATAAGATTGTGAGAAACGAGTATAATCCAGCTACTGCTTACGCATTTGGTAATTATTATCTTTTTATAATTATTATTACTTCCTTTCGTTTTATGCTTTTTTTTGTGATTTTGAATAATGTGATTATATATAAACGAAATTGTGTAGATAGAGTGTTTGGACCGCATGCAAATTCACAAGAGGTGTATGATGTAGCTGCTAGGCCTGTAGTAAAGGCTGCAATGGAAGGTGTCAATGGTATGTGTTGACTAATTGATTAAATTGTTAGTTAGTCCATAAGCGAAGTATGATTTTGTGTTTGCATTTGAATAAATTAACGTGATTGAAACATTGCAGGGACTGTTTTTGCCTATGGTGTTACGAGTAGTGGGAAGACACACACTATGCATGTAAGTCCTGGATATTTACTAGAATTGCTTTGTTGATTAGTTTTATTTGGAGGCTCAATCTGGTGTCCGCTAAGTATTCTTTCTGGATTTTTGGTCTGTAGCAGAACATTGCGACTCTATTTCATTTTGTGTTATAGTTGTTTACCGAGCAGTTATCAAAAGAAATTAAAAGGGATAATGGCTGTGTGAACTTTAAAAAATAATGATTGATGAGAACTAGATTACAGGATTGAATGTTTATTGCATATGTTGGCTCAATAATTACAGGATTGAATCGTACCACATAAATTGGGTGCCATTGAGTTTTTGTGATGGTTTGATGAAAGAATAATTGAGATATCTTATGTTTCATAGTGACAGTTAACACTTGAACTTCATTTCAGTGGCATAATATGTTTCACATTTGCACTTTCTAGTTCCATCTTCATTACATTTGTTTCCCGTAGATTGAACCGCATTTCTTTGTGGAAACCCTTATTTGGCAGGAGACCTGAGCTATAATTATTTGGAATTGTTTTGGTATATTACTTGTAAGAAAATCAGTGTTAACACCGTCCCACCCTCATCCAAAAGATTTTCCAAGTGACTTCCTATGGTGGTTGCTGGAAGTGATGTATGTTACTTCCAATGTTCTGTAAATGTGACTTAATGTCTGTTTATGATTGTTAATACATCAATACATGTAGATCTGGTAACTCTTTGTCACATTATTCATGATATTTTGTGTTGAATTTTTAGTGCTTTTATCATAGCATAATATGTTTTTCTTGGAATACTTTTTGTGTATTTTGTTTTCTTTTCATTTCAAGTGGTTCTATTTTTCAGTTCTAAATATGAGATTGGTATTGGTTGTAGGTTCATGTTACATATCACATAAAAATGTTATAATCTATTAGTTGGCTAGTGTATGATGTTTCTTTATATTTTGTCAACAGGAGATCAAAATTCTCCTGGAATTATACCATTGGCTATAAAGGATGTGTTCAGCATTATCCAAGATGTAAGTGTTCAAATCTAGTGCATTTGAGATATAACAATGAATTTCATGTTGCTTGACTCTGTCCAAGTTTTTCTTGTTTAACTTTCACTACATATTATTTTCTATTGTCTTTTAGATTCAACTAGTTGTCCTAATGCTTTAGTTGTATTAAACATTTCCTCCTCACAATTGGTCATTTTGTCACTTTACATAAGAATCTCATAGGTTAATTGCCTTGCACAATCAATCTATTGGAGAAATCAAAATTTTGTCTTCTGGTTTATAAGAAAACTGCTAAATTTTCCTATAATTGCCCCTACCCTGGTTATAAATAGTGCTATTCTATTGTTTAGTTTGTTTACAACAAGCTGGCATTACTATCTAGTGTAATGCCGGTTACTTTTATTTTTCTCTTTGATAATTACCTTATCATGGATAAAGTTTGGATCACTAACTGAATTTTTCATCAGACTCAGGAAGAGTTCTTACTCCGTGTGTCATATCTCGAAATCTACAATGAGGTGAGTGGCTCTTTACAGCTGTCATTTCAATTTATGATATGCCATTAGCAATTGGTAATTTATATAGTTTAATTGCCAATTTGTCTGTTTTATTAAATCTTTGTGGAATCTGAGTGTTCATCCTGAATTCAAGAAAACTGATTACTATCAATTCTGAAGGTGTTATTTAGTTAATCTAGTTACTTTCAGGCGTGTGACATTTGATTTCTGGTGCTAACACAGCTTCTTGTATCAGGTGATAAATGACTTGCTTGATCCAACAGGTCAAAATTTGCGTTAGAGAAGATGCTCAGGTTTTTGGCATTTTGAGATTTTAATGTCCTTTTAACCTCAATAGGGTGCTTCTGATTGTTTTCTTTTATCAACATCATCTACATATTTGCAGCAACTTATTATAATAGTATATCTTGTTAACAAATTGACAGTTTACTGCTGCAATTTAAACTTCTAAAGTTTCAAGCAGAATATCAATGATTGAAGATGTTTTGCTTCCTTTTGTAACCTAAGAGGTTTTATTTGTTGTTCATATAGAGCTTGGAAGAAAAGATTTTTTCCTGGAATCTGTGTTGCTGTCAATCTACCCACTCCAATTTGGAAAAATTGATAACATTTGATTTCATGATGTTGATATGACTTACACCAGATTTACATTTTCAGGGCACTTATGTTGAGGTATAAAAGAAGAAGTGGTATTGTCTCCTGGGCATGCACTTTCTTTTATTGCTGCTGGGGAAAGGTATTTACTGGGTTTGCTCCTGCAGTTTTCTTCCTTCTTTTCCACATTTAGTCTTCTTCACCATCTCAAATTTTCTTTTCTACGAGTCTTTTTAACTAATGTATCTTCATGGCAGAGCATCGTCATGTTGGCTCAAATAATTTTAATCTGTTGAGTAGCAGTCATACCATTTTTACACTGGTAATTTTTCTTCACACACACTCAGCTAAATTTATAGTTCCTTGGACTATTACTATGTTGTATTTCTGTTTCGTTCAGATTCTTGAATGCTTTGCATTCATTTCCTGATTGCAAACTGATTTGTACATGCCCTCCCAAACTTATTTGTCCTTAAAGATTGGTTTCATCATTATGAGAATCAGGCCTAGATTAGTCTTAGTATATCATAGCTTGGATGCCTGGACCATCTTGGGTGAAATCTACTCCCATTCCAGGGAGAGGTTTGTGGGAGCAAACCATGGGTTTGGTGATTTGGCCAACACCTCATGAGCCCATTAATTAAGATTTCCTTTTCATGATATGTGAATTGTTGCCTTCCTTGTTTCTGTTTAAAATTGCAAAAGCTTCAGTTGCACTTGAAGGCTTGGAGAGTATTTTAAGTTTTATAGGGCAGGAACTCAAGAGGATATTGGATATAAATGACAATATTGATGAAGAGTTTACCATCTTCTCATTCGCAGTTCAAACTTGCTGTCGTATTTGCAGATGATTGAAAGTAGTGACCATGGTGATGAATATGATGGAGTCATCTTCTCTCAACTTATGCGGTGATTTTTCTCTCAGTCAAAACAGCTTATTCGTTTCAGTTATATGGTTTGTCTCAACAACTATTTTCAATCTCTTCTTTTCCTTTTTTGTTTTGTTTTGGTTTCAGAATTTGATCGATCTTGCTGGATCAGAGAGTTCAAAAACTGAGACTACTGGGTTAAGAAGAAAAGAAGGATCTTACATAAACAAAAGTCTTCTAACTCTTGGAACAGTATGTAAACAGAAGGATCTCATTTTACTGTTATGATGAAATTTCCTATTGTTGATTTTCCTGTACTGATCTCAAATGACCTTGTTTCTTAAATAAAAAGTTAAACTGATGTAAAATCTTGATTCTGTCTATTAACAACTTAAGTGTGGCTTGTAAATTATTTGCTTCAGTGATGATAGGTTGGTAGGATACAATGTTAAGAGTGTTGAGAAAGTAGTTATCTACAGCATACAGATACTAAAACTGCTCATTTGAATTTGATGCTTGGATTTAGTGTGCATATACTCATATCGAGGAAAATATTGTATTTCTAACTATCTCTGTAAATGTGACTTATTTTGATACTTATAATTTGATTATATGGATGTAATGTGAAGGTCATAGGAAAGTTGAGTGAAGGGAAGGCATCTCATGTTCCCTATCGAGATTCCAAGCTTACTCGTCTTTTGCAATCTTCACTGAGTGGGCATGGACATGTTTCGGTGAGTTTGAGATGCAGTGATAATGTTGTTGATGAGATGGGTTATCTCAACCTTTTATATTATTTTGTGATATTATTAAATTTATTTGTGCGTGCAATTCATCTGATGGCACCTGGTACCCATGCAAAAATTGAATTCCACTGTAAATTTATATTGCCTTATTTCCTTATACAACTATAATTTATTGTTCCATTTTTATTTTTTATTTTTCTTTAGAAGCAGAAATAGACAATCTTTGTAAATGTCAGTATTCAACTACATGTCCTTGATTACAAGGTGGTGAAAACTGATTTACTTTATATTTGATGTGTTACAGCTTATATATGCAGTTACTCCTGCATCTAGTAGTATGGAAGAAACTCATAATACACTGAAGTTTCTTGAGCAGGGCTAGCGAGTGGAAATATATGCCTCAAGGAATAAGGTTTGTATTCTTTGCAGTTTAACATTGGCAATGTGAGATAAGTTACAACTGGAGATCCTCTTACCTTTCCTCTCACTGTTACACCAAGAACTTTCGCTGGCTCTAATATATTGCAAAGCCTCCTGTCTCTAATCGTTGCCCTGTCATGAGAAATGTACTCCCATTGCTACCACTTGCCATTCAAGGAGCAGTTGACAACTGCCCTATTACCAATCATTACTTCTCGATGTCAACTTAAGCTATTGAATTCCATAACCAGCTTGCAAGTCTGATATGGTCTAAAATCTTAAATGGCTTCAAACATTATCAGCACCACTAGTTGACTCATGGTGTTTTTCAACTCCAAAACAAGAATGCATTAGAAGCTCTAAAAGGCGATAAGCCTCATTGTAGTTTGAAGTTTGAACCATGGCCTTAAAGCAAGTAGGCTATTACTGGCTTCAAGCTAAAAGCCAGTTCTTCAGTCCGAAAAAACAAAAGCAAGAAAAAACCATATCTCTCAAAAATAGTGAAACTGAGGTGTCTCTTAGGTGACATTGGATTCTTTTCTTTCAATCTTTCAAAACCTTATTCAACAATGGCTAAATTTTCCAAAAAATGTTTATTTGATGATGGAGATAGAGGATCACGAGGCTTTGTGAATGGGTGGCAGAAACTTGTCTCTGCATAAAACAAAGGAAAACCTAAAGATTGATTTGAGTACTCATGTATAAAGTTTTACATAATAAATCCAGGGTACTTAGGCTCCGTGTGGGATGTAATTAATTCCTTCCTGACCTAACTCTCGTACCAGTGTGGTTTGTGACCCGTGTGATCAGGTTCCTGTCTATTGAACCAAAAGCACCTGGCCTTTTGAATGTTGGGTTGTACTAGATTATATTTTTAGCCCTAATTAAGTCTAACACTCCTTCTGAAACTTTCTTCAGATTATTGATGAGAAATCACTGATTAAGAAGTATCAAAGAAATTTCAAGCCTCAAGAAGAACTTGATCAACTGAAGAGGCATCCTTGTTGGTGTTAGTCATGAGGAGCTTATGACCTTAAGACAAAGGTTTAATTTTTCAAAATTTTTCCCTGTCTTTTCTTTCCTTTTTCTTTTATTACATAATTGTGATGTTGAACTAGTTTGATTACTAATATTCAGAAGTATTGTCTGGTGTTCATAAATAGTTAGAAAGGTCAAGTGAAAATGCAATCCGCAGTTGGAGGGAGGAGAGAGGAAGCCAAAGCTGCTCTTATGAGCAGAATCCAAAAAGGCTAACAAAGCTCATACTTGTTTCTACCAAGGAATACTATTCCTGGATTAAGTGATGTGCCTAATCACCAAGGAGTCATTCTGTTGGTGAGGATGATGTAAGTTGTTATACTCTTTGGAATAAAAGTGTGGTTTATATTCATTCTTTATTCTCTTCAAAAGCTGGAGCTTTGATTCAAAAGTTCTCAACACTGAAACAAATTCAAAGAGACTCAAATATGGGTGGAATTCATTGTGCATTTTGCTTTCTGACTTATGGCTGTAGATGATAAATGTGTTTGGTGAATGCTTTGTTACTTAGAAATGTGGGATTTTATTTCTTTTATTGGTGACTTATCTTTTTCTTGTATTTGGGGATGTATTTATCTCTTTTCAGAGCATTTTCCTCTTGTTTGGATGAGACTGGGTCACCTGTTTCACCTAGGTGATAATAGAATGTTGGATATTTATTCTGAAAATGTTAATAGGGTTTATTTCTGCCATGCCTTCTCGTTGTGTGTGCAGTTGGATTTATTGCGGGGATGGTGAGAATCAAGAAGGACTCTACACCTGCTTCAGGTCTTTGCTTCAGAGCTGCCTTCTGATTTTAACTAGAAGATCCTCCAGCAAATGGAATGAAGAATTCTCACCCACGAGCAGTTGATTTACTGAATCCAACTCAGCGGAACTGTGAACTTATTAGTGGTTCCAAACATCCATTAGTATGTTCCTCATTTTTTCACTTTGCTCTTTTGGTACTATCTATCTAGTATGTAACTTTCTTGTTTTATGTTTCTGAACTATAGCTCTTAATTTGGTGTAATATGATGATGTGGAAAGGGCCGCCCACATCTTTTCACAAGTCACTAGAAGATACTGGTATTGGACATACGCGCACCCACACACTTAATGAGACTGTTTTGGAATTTCCAGATTTGTTCTAATCACCCTAAAAATTCAATACTAGAAGTCCTTTTTGCTTCAATCTTTTTTAATGTTCTTACCTGGATGAGACCTAGCGACAATATATTTTCAAAGCGTTTAAGTGGCCAAACAAAGAAAACCACTTGAAGCCCTTCAGCCAAGCCCTAAGGGCTCTCATCTGCTGCTTTAATATTAAGAATTGTGTCATTTCATTGCAAGGCCATAGTTTTGTATTTTTATTTATTTCTTTCCATAGCGTAGTAATATAAAAAAATGATTATTGACTCTTTTTTTCTTAGGGTGGGATGACATCTCTGATCAAATGGACCTTCTTGTCGGCAAGTTAAAATGCTTGCTGGAGAAGTAGCATTCATTAGCAGTAACCTGAAGCATACAAGGTAGTCAGTCAGTAAATGATCCCTGATGGCTCAAAAGTTCAGAATATAGCTTCCTTCCTTTGTTCTATGTGCTGTCAAGAATTCAGTTTCGTTGCTATTAGATGATTTGAGCTGCAGCACCATCATGATGAAGAGGTGACATAGAAATCAGTTATAATCATTACCCAGTCCTTAGTGTCTTGAAAACCATATATTAACTGGATTGCTTTGGCTGCTAATTGATCAATTTTGTTATCATCCTTAGTTTCTGGGAATGAATCAGGTGCAGGGTTAACCCCATTATTAGCATAGGTGATATGATATGGGAAAAGAGCATGTGTGGTCTTTTTGTACTTTTCAGAAGTCGTTTTGTATATCAAGAAAACCACCTGATTTGTCTCAATCTCCTTTGCTTTAAGAATTTTGTTTTAGCTTCCGTGTAGGTCAATACTAATGAGAATTCTATGCATTTCAAACTTCTGATGCTATTTATTTCAAACTT
>JAUJEN010000391.1:0-66550 GCA_030448925.1 Citrus cavaleriei | reverse complement strand
ATCAGTATGCGCTTCGTTCGAGGTTACATGTTACTGAGTTAATCCGATTCTTCTTTCTACCGCCACACAGCACCTGTGCGAGGAATTTGAAGCGGTTACGGTAGAGGCCGGTAACGAGAAAGATGACATGATGGAGTTGAAAAGCATAGGCAGAACAGCTCCTCGGGGAATTCGTGAAGGTTTATTACGTGTTGTCTCGTTTAGGGCCGCTGGCCGTCGCCGGGCGGTAAAGGATTGAAAGAATGGGTGAAGATAGGAAGGTTGATGCAACTTGAAAGCCCGAGTTATTAGGGGCGTATCGACCAGCATCTGAAAGCGAAGTGGAAGAACGTTGAATTGAAGAGAGGAAAAGCGGCCTGATTAAAACAAAACCAGGTAGGTTGGGAAAGAAAAAAGCATTCTGGGGAATAAATGAGTCAGGAGGAGGATCACCAGGCCTCGGGTAGTGTATTATGGAAGATCGAAATGTAGCTTACGCTGGCCACCCCTTGATATCGGTAGCCCGAGGCACAACCTCATCGTTCCAAAATTTAGGGAGCCTTGGAGAAAAACATGACTTCGACATATGGGTAGTCATCATCAACACTCCCAGTAGCCGTGGAAAGGCGAACCCGGAAGCTACCGCCAGAGCGAGAAGCAGACGAATGTCACAAAAGAAAAGGCGATTACGTCGGCAGAACCGAGAACTATAGGCTGATATACTTCCTTGAAGATAATGTCCACTAGGCAGATGCTGAAGCCCGTAAGGGCCAGGGATTGCTGCCTCCTGCCCCAATATGGCTTCACGGAGAGGATGAGGGGAATATTGTTATAAGTTCCATGCTTCATGCCATACTGCTGCGAGAATCTCTGAGAGATCCTGAACCCGAGGTTGAAGATTTGGTGAAATAAATTTTCAGGCGAGTTCTCGTCGGACTTTCGATGGTGGCCTCGACATGTGAAGAATGAGTGATAGAAACGGTGTGACCTGCGATGGGGGTGATGGTGGTGTGACATTGGTAGGAATTGGGCGGTCGAGGAAGAATTATGCTAGATCTGTGATGACCCAGTAAAAAGGTATTCTTGGCCTTGCGTGACAAAGCAGCGGGCAAGAGTGAGGCGAAGTCTTGATCGTGTGGGCGGATGAAGATGAAGAAGAATTATACCACTTGGCAGGGATGCTTTAGTCTCCAGAGGCTCTTATTCTTGAGTAAGTTTGTGGGATCTTTGGTTGTCTGAGGCTGATTGATGTATTGTTCGTCAGCTAGAGGAGATGGGAATATGCGCGGGCCAGGAAGTTGGGTACACGATACCTCATAGGGTTTAGAGGAGAAAAATTAGGTCACTCTGATACATTAATTCGGTACTTTATCCATGATTAGGAACTCCGAGGAAAAGGACTGATCTTGGACTTTGGCGGTGGTGGATGAAGAATGTCGCTTACCCGAGATGATCTAGGTGGTATTGCGAGGATGAACAAAGTCTTGTCGGCCGTTTATCACGGCTCACCGAAATCTGGGGTGAATAAGATAGTTAAATTGATGCAGGAGACGAGAGAATCACCTGAGAAGAGTACAACTCTTTCACCAATGACAAGGAAGCCGTCGAGATAACATCTTGATGCAGTGGAAAACGAGGCAACGGGCAGGAACACCTATTAGAGGAAATTTGGAGACGATGGAAGCTAGGGGTAGAGAATCAAAGGCGCGTCGAGAATCAGTTAGGAAGCAGGAAGAAAATGACGGTGGTGAAATACTTCTACGACAAATACCGAGATGTGTGTTTCTTGGATACGGCAAAGACATGCCGAGATTGATCACGGTAGCATGTCATAGTGGCAATAAGAAAGGTGCTTTCGGTAAAGTAGAGATGTTTGACGCCGGAGAGGTATGAGGCATAAATGGTGAGTGGAAGCTCTTTGAGAAGCGAGATTTACGTTCGGAAGTGATTATCGGTGGATGCTCAGTATGGTGTTGTTTAATTAAGAAAATGAATGGCAAATGAGGATGTGTGTAGATTCGCGGAATCTGATGAGCATGCAGAAAATTATTTCGCTTTACGAATCGTAGGCTAGTGATTCAGCAATGGACCACGACTGCTTAACCATGGGCCGCGTTTTGGGATACAACCAAATTCTCATGTATAAGCGGAGATGGGAAACACAGGCTTTTATTAACCAGGTTTATTGACCGGGGTAATACCATTTGATGCCCAAAAATGCGTCGCTTACAGGAAGGCGATGAATAAAGTCTTTAAGCCATTGATTGGGAGAACACTTAAGGTGTCGTGGGCGACATGATAACAGTCGAAATCGAAAGGGTATCGGACACCTCGAGGAGACATTAGGGCTTTGAGGTATAAGATGAAACTCGGCAGGAAAAGTGTGCTTTTGGGGTCGGTGTCGAAGTCCTTGGATCATGGTAGGCCATGGGGATGAAACAAATCGAAGATCCGAGGCGGTCGTCGCGGATGAGGTCTCACCGTAGCGCTGAAGAATCTGAGCCTGGCGGGAGGTTAAGCGGCATTGGTCGTATCGAGGATTCTTGATAGAGTGTCGGCCGTTCTTCAGTGATAAGGAGGGAAAAGAAAAGCGAATGAACCAGGAATCTTGAAAGAACTTGAGCGATCTTACGTGACACCTGCAACATCATGGCAGGATGGGAATAATTATTTTGTATTTAATGATTATCGGATCGGACATGAGTTACATTACATTGAGAGGAAAGAAGGGTTATTCAGACTCTCTTGTGAGGCCACCTTTCGTGGCGAGACGGTCTGTGGAGAAATGGGCGCAGCGTAGTTCTTCTTTCGGGCTGGTGTCTGGCGTTCAGTGCCGATAATATGGAGCCAGCCATTGCGTCGAACTCTGTAGCCGGATCTTGCAGTCGTGCGTCGAGTAGGCTATAAATGAGTGGTTTAATGAACCTAAAACCGGCTTCGGCGATAAAGGCTCGGTGATGGCGGAGTTCGTGGCAGAATTCAGGCCGGAATATGTTTGGACCTTCATGGTCTTAGCTGGGCATGGCCATTATAGCGGATGTGCAGCCAGATGGGTTATCCGGGAGGCGGGGGATCGGAAGGCGAATTGTTTAGAAGGCCCAGAATGAGAGGAGATCTCTTATCTTTGGCAGGTTGAATGTGACCCTGAAATATATAAGCCAGTCTGAAGCCACGATGGCGAGTTTGGAATTGGCTAAAAGCGGTTAAAGCGGATAAGTGGTCGGTAGTTGTTGGTACCGAATCATGTCGGTGAAAGATTTGACGAGAGAGGAGAAGATGGGCGTTACACGAAGATAGTTAAATATGATGGGGAAATTTGAAGCGGTTGGTAATCTGAAATCCAAGGCAGAATAGTCGGCGAATATTTTGGCGAGATGGCGGTGATAGCGAACCAAAAAAAAAAAAGCCTGGTCGATCCTGCAGGTTGAAGTCAGTACTGACGTCGGCGAGAAATTGAAGTCTTGCTGGCGGATAGAACAAATGCTGAAGTGGATGGACGATAATTTAGATACCTTGCAAGGCAGTATTACCACGAGAAGGCTGTTCGGAAGATTGAGCTCGAGCCCGAGATCTGGCGATGATTGATGAGGGTCTTATTATAAAGGATATCTGTCTTTTCGCTTGGTGTTTGGATATGAGGGAGACGGCCAGCGAATTCGTCTTTGAAGCCATGAAGGAATTTGCGAAATCGTTACGTTAGGAGATCTCACCTTCCTGAGTTAGCGAGGATATTTACTGGTGACAATGCGCAGGATCTTGTGAGGAAAGGGCAGGGCTGTGTAAGGCTGCCGGAGTTTTCTTGAGTTTCTCGGCCGACCACCGAGCTCACCTACATGGCCTCCACATGTTTCTTCCAATGAAGAAATTGATCCCAATCGGCAGATTTACTTGAGGGCGAGGCGGCAACATATCTCGATAATTCACGATAAATCACTACAGAAGTGGATAAGTGAAAGCCGCCGCCGGGATCGCGAAGAAAACAACAGACTTTGTGTGGAGAAACCTGGTCTGTCGATACGGGATCCCTTATGCGCTAATTAACCGGATAATAGTGGTAGGTTAAATAATCACAGCTCGGGGATTTACTTGAAACCTGAGATAGAAATTGTTGTGCCAGCACTCGCCGGCACCAATCCCAATAGATGATAAAGGCGACCCAACAAAGACCGTGAGGCTTTTGAAAGAAACGGTTCGAGCAAAAAAAAGGTGCATGGAGTTGATGGCTGTCGGGTGTTCTATGGGCACTCTACAGGACAAGCCCAGCAGCCAAGGAGAACACCGATTCGCCTTGGCTTCGGACATGAAGCAGCATCGTACCGGTAGAATAGGACGACCACGCGGACCAGGGGCGGACCATTATGAAGCGGAGAAGGCAACGGCGGATGTGTTTGAATAGTACGCCTAGCCCAACGGAAAAAGAGAATTAAGGCGATCAGCCATTGCAATGAGGTTGCTGTATTATAAAGAAGGTGAATGTCTGGCGAGATCAAAGGTCGGAATTGGGTGTTGGGAGAGTGAATCGAACCACGAAGACTCGGCTCGAGTACTTGGACGAGTGGGAGAGGGGCCATATAGAATTGAGCATTGTAGTTGGACCGGAGACTTATTTGGATTCTTCGGATGGGTAGAAAAGCATGTAGAGCCACCTTGACCGAAATATTTCAGTAAGAATTGTCCGTGTTTTCAAGTTATTTACATTCGTGTTTGTGGATTTATTTTTTTATGTCAAAACAATTTCATGTAAGTTGAATCACTGCCAATTAATGAAAGCGTCAGCGGAATTTCATTCACTTGAAAGCATGAAAAATTTACGAGGCAAAGGCGTCTGAAATGCATTTTGTATGAGACGAAGCCAAAGCGTGCGGGATACCTTTCGACCACTGAGCGGGAATCCCAGAACTATTGAAATATTTTCAAGGCATGCATGTAAAAAAGGCTTGTCAAAGTCTCAAAAGCTTTGTTTATGGTGAGCCAGGAAGCCAAGCATCTTGGGATCCTACGTGAAGGCTAGCGGATTCCCGACAACGGAAAAATTTTCTAGAGCATCTGCAAAGGCTCTAAATCCAAGTCTGAAGCATTTGTTTGAGCCGAGAGCCGGTAGCGTGCGAGGATACGCCTCGACGCAGTGACGAGAATCCCTGACATCGAAATATTTACTAAGGCATGCAAAAGGCTCGTCAAGTCTCGAAAGTATGTTTATCGGGCCAGGAGCGAAGCATGTCGGGGATGCCTTCGACCAAGTGAAGGCTAGCCGATTCCCCAATGTTGGAGAAAATTTCTAAAGGCATCTGCAAAAGGCTCGTCAAGTCTCAAAGCTTTTGTTTATGGCAGACCGGAAAAGCGTGCGAGGATGCTTTCGACCATGAGCGAAATCCCAACGTCGAAATATTTTCCAAGGCATGCATCTGAAAGGCTCGTCAAGTCTCAAGCATGTTTATGGCGAGGCAGGAAGCTAAGCATCGGGATGCAACTTGACAGTGAAGGTATGATTCCCGACAGGAAAATTTTCTAAGGCATGCTCGTCAAGTCTCGAAACTTTGTTTATAAGAACCGCGACCAAGCGTGCGGGGATCTTGACCCACTTGGCAATGACGCAGAATCTGACTATCAAGTATTTTCTAAAAGCATGTCATGCAAAAGGCTCGTCAAGTCTCAAAAGCTGTTTGTGGCGAGGCCGAAACCAACATCTTAGGGATCTACTTCGACCAAGCGAAAGCTAGCGATTCACCTTGGGAGAAAATTATCTAAGGCATGAGAAAGCTCGTCAAGGCCTCGTACGTGGCTGGTCGGAAGCGAATGGATAAATAAATTAAATTCCAATCTTGAAAGCAAATAAGAACAATTTTATTAAAGCTCTTAAAAGTCTGCAATGATGTTACATCAATGTTCAAAGTAATGGTACAGCATGAACAAGTTCGAAGGGAAGGCGGATCGATGGCAAAGCGTGATTTTGGTCAGCCGAAGGGTGTCACCCGGTTGCTTCGGGGCTACGCCTCTCCAGCGTCGTAAGGGCTGCACGAGGAGGAAGTTTTCCTCTTGACCACGATTGGTTCCACTTGTTGACATCCTCTCTCGCCTCCTCGTCCATGTATTGAGCAACAGCAGTTGCAAGGTTATCCATCTTTAGATCGGATCTTTGCTTCCAAGAATGACCATGATGCGATTGGTAAGAATGTAGAAGTCCACAGTTGTATTGGTTGTCGACCTCCTTCTCACCTAGTTACTCGACACGCGAAGAATTCGCGGAGATTTGGTGAAACCTCGTACATAAGCTTTACTGCGCTGCGAGATCCTCGCTTGACGACATTTCTTCCTCGAGAGTAATAACTTTGCTTGAGCAAGAGATTCTTGCTCTATCGACTCCAGATTCTCGAGATTGCTCCCTTCTTTCGGCATGTCGTCGGTCATAGATTGAATGTCTCCTTCATCTTCTGTCATCTTGGCCAACCTTGGCCTTATAATAGTGGTCATGCGGTGAGATGGAAGCGCTATCTTGCATCGCTCCCGGCTTCGCCTAGGTGCAGTAGTAAGTCCTCAGGGTCCTACTTGCTCACAAGTGTTACGCTTTCATTTGTCAGATAAACGAGATCTAGGCCCGACAGGAGGAGATGAGGAAGCAGGATCAGTGGCTGCTCCACTAGTCTCTCCGACTTTGGCAGGAGGAGGAGGTAGAGTCTTCAAGGGAGGAACCTGCTGCACAGTGTTCACCCGCTTCGCAGTGGGAGCGTCCTTGTTCTGGTCCCTCTTCGCAGTTTGAGGTCAGGGCGTTCCAGTCGAGCCCAATCGGCATCCTCAAATGCCCCTTATGGCGGGGCTGCAACAAGACTTCGGCGGGGTTATAAGTGGTTATTAGCTCTCGGCTCGAGCATGAATTGGCTAGCACAGCCTCGACCCGTTTGAGCTGGTCGGGTTTGAGTGGGAAGTGAACACCCCAAGACACGCAATAAAGCGAGACATTTGGTTAGAAGACAAACCCGATGCGTGAGAACAGTATGGATACAAGACATACTGGCGAGCAACACAGGACCACGAAACGGGGTGGGACGCGACAATCCTTCCCGTCGATACGGTGCAACTTGACAGGGGACCCCAATGAAAAAGAACTTTCTCTTGATTCCACCACCAGTAGGGAGGTCGGTTATGGGTTTCCGGGTCTTAATACTTGATTGGAAGTAATACCAACATCTTTTGCTTTTCAAATTTAGTCTGGTGCTTCGCCTCATCAGCTGTGGGCTCGCATTGACAACTTGTCATCCCCATGATATGAGCAGAGAGTACTCTCCACCCGTTGGGGTTTAGCTGACCAGGAGCTAGATTTATCCCGTTAAGAATCCGGGCAAATTAGGGTTGCAATGGACACCTCAGCCCATACTTAAAACTCTCCGTAAACAAGGTAACATATCCCCTAGGAGGCCGGCTAGGGGTATCCTTCTTTCCTGGGACCTTAAGAATTTCACAGAATGCTATACCTAAGGAGGTCGGTGAGCTCGTCAAGCGTGGTCATGCCGTCATGTAATCAATAAGCGTAATCCGCGATGAGGGCTACACCTCTCGTACTCACGCCCTTACAGTCGCGTTGTTGAATGGGACACCTCACGAGAATCACCTCGATCCTCGCTCGGGGTGTTTTAGCGGAAGATCCCTCTCATTATTTCCTCGAGGAGGTTGTTTGAGACATCCTCCTGGCGCTAGTACCAACACTAGATCCCAATGGGTTAAGGGATCACAGGGTCCAGCAGGATCGGTGAAGCGGACTAAGCGGGAAGTCCAACTAAATGTCGCCGACCTCAATGACATTCTCTTTACGCTTTCGACATTCCACTGGCTATAACGAACACCACCTACTACCCAAAGCAAAGAGAAAAGAAATTATCTTATCAAGGCCAGGAGATAAGTAATACGAAATAGTGGTTCGGATCGGGAGAAGGACATGGATGGAGGCCTTTATGTCAGAACTTCTTTGCCGAAGAGACAGGGACGGAGACGGAGTAAATGACGAATTGTCCTTTGGAGAGGTTTTGGGTTTTCCTAATGGAGAATGGACTCTTGGGTTTGACACGAATCAAGGGCCCGTAAGATTGGTTTGAAATTCAAATAGAGGGTAGATTTACGCCACATCGCTCGTCATGATTAAATGCGACACAACTCTTGGCGACCTTTTTTCTATCCGCGCAAGGCATCAAGTTTCTACTATCGACTTACTCGTTACTGACACGAAACTAGGGGCCGGTGTTTGTGGGATATCTTGAGAACCGGTGATGATGGCGGACATCAGTAGCAGGGTTCCTCGGCGGTATATCTTGTAGAGTCGGTATCCGGGGGCGGGAGGCGAGAATATCCTTCTCATCCACGAGCACGTCATCCACGAGGCCAATCTCCTGTTGAAAGCATAAAGTCATTCCTGCTACATTCCTGTTAAGGGTTGAGTCGAGGAGACCCGGTCGGCGGCAGTTAGCGGCGTACTCTCAGGTCCAGAATCAGCCGAAACGCAACCACCGACTACGTAAATGGGGCCTCCACTTTCGAGGTGGGAGGACAGCAGCGAATGGAGGGAAGGCAGAGTTGAAGTGGCCTATAAAAGGTAGCCAGCGAAGGTAAAAGGTTACAATTTGGAGATTATAACTTGAGATAAAAAGCTAAAGAATAGAAACTCTGAAAAAGCCATAGATTTGTGTGAGCGTTAAGAACCATGCTCGACTTGGCGTCGGAGGGTTCTGTGGGAAAACAATGGCATGCTCGACTTGTTTGTAGACCGAGGAATATTTGGAGAAAGCGTCGAGGAGATCACGTCGAGGTGAAGTTGATCGGCGAATATCACGTAGAAAGAGGCAATAGGAATCTGTCAACACGCGCAATCTAGATTACTATGACAGACAAAAAATCATACTTTTAAAGAGTGTTTACGAAGTGAAACTTATTTTATAAATTAATAGACAAAGTGTACATAATTATGTATTTTAAATAATTTTTGAGAGTGCAAATAACCTTATCCTCTCTAAAAATATGATTTCAAATAGGGGCAATTAGTTATAAAAATAGCTTTAAATTTAAAAAAATAATAACACTAAAGAGAACCTTTATACATAAAAACATTATATTATCTCAAAAAGAAGGTACTTTAGAATACCTCTAATTCAAGAAGAATTAATTACATGATCAATATACATGCATCACCAGACCTTGAACCTTAGAACTTGTCTACGGTACTTGACGTACCAACCGATCAAGATAACTAAGGTTCGGTGGTACACTTAAGAATAAAATTAAGGTTAAAGAGAAAGTTGCGTTGTTGACTCCAGACAAGCAAGCGACGGACCCTTGGTATGCAGCTCCGATACCGGCATAATGGGTTATAACACTTTTGTCCAAGTCAAGTTGGCAGCTTGCACGGCATAAAAGAATTGATTGGATAAAAATATCACAAGTTCTATATAATTATTTTTATTATGTATTTTAGACAATCGACATAGGAAATGATATTTAATGATACTGTTTACTTGCTTAAAAGCATCCTGAAATTAAAATGGAAGTGAATGCTACCATTAAAATGAGATTCTGAAATGCGGTTTTGAGTCTTACTTTTCCCTCATAATCGTCGGTCCGATTATTAATAGACTTTTTAGAAACTAAAAATTTAGGGTTGACAAAAAAAGTCTAGCCGATCCAAGCTTGGGCAAGGTTGACCCACATGGGTTGAGCCTGGATATGTGCTAAAAAATATAAAGTTCAGGGGCTGGATAAATATTTAGAAATTAATCTTTAATTTATAAATAAAAATAAATTAAATTTTAAATAAAAAAAAAACTCAAAATATTAAATTAATATGATTTTTTATACTAGTATTTTTTATTATTATGTTGTGTTACTAATATTTTAAGCATTGGACTATTATTCTATTATATTTTGGATAATTATCTTTAATTTAAATTTTTTTATTTTATTAAAAAATTATGAAAAAAACTCAAGCTTAGTCCAAGCCCTCAATTTGCTCAAATCTCATCAAAATAATAAAACATTAATAAAAAACTGTTTACTATAATAAAACAGTTTAAAAATCATAGTACTATGCACAATACCATAACAAACCGCATATTTTCATTAAATATGTTTACTTGTTTATTTTATTAATAAAATACATAATTTTAAATATATCTTGTTAATAATTATGAATAAGGACACTTTTTATTAATTTTATCTTAGTATTGTATTTGTATTTATCGTAAAGGTTTTGACTATAATCCAAGGGTGTAAATATAATCATAAAAAAAAGAGTTTGTGTAATTACTTATTTATACAATCAAGAAAAATTCTGTCACTAATTAAGTAAATTTTTAGTGCATGTTTGGTTGGAATGGGAGAAGAAGAGAAGAATGGAAAAAAGAGAGAAAATAAAGAAAAAAAGTTATCAATCTAATTTCATTTTTTTGATTTAACATACAATCATTTCCATTTCTCTTATTTTTTTCCTCTTTCCTTTTTCGTTTCCTCTCCTCTCCTCTTCTCTTCTTCTTTCCTTTCATTTTTTAAAACGGTGATTTTTTTCCCAAATATAAAAGTATAAATTTTAATGCTCTCAGAAAAAAAACTATATTATAATCCGTATTAATTTTTATTTTTTCGGTAACGCAATTGGACAAAAATTCATCATAATCATGTTAAAATACAAAAGCTATGAGGTTTTAAACTTATTAGTGTAACCAATCGTATTTGAACCTAAAACCCTCTGCCTGCGTTTACCGTCACTCTTCTTTTCTTCTCTGGGATTCTCGTTTAATTCCCGGAAAAATGAAGTCCTCCTCCTCCAACTCTCAAAAGATTTTGCCACCATCCAAACAATCCCTAGAGCTGAACCTTAATCAATCCTTGAGCACCTTCCAAGCCCAGTGCTCTGGCTTCCTCAACCATCTCTCTCACCTCCATTCCTGTCTCTTTTCCCTTCACGACCGTGCAAAACACTCGCTTGAAGCCGGATTTTCGCGCTCCATTTCGTGCTCTTTTCCCTCTAACAAGAACCCAACTTGGGCACGAATCAGCGATAACAGCAGCAGCAGCAGCCCGACCACCCAGACCAATTTAATCAGCCAATTAGGTAATGCCATGTCGGCCGAGGCAATTGAAGAGAGACTGGCTGGGGTTCCTGTCTATGCACTGAGCAATTGTAATGAGGAATTCGTGCTGGTTTCGGGGGCTAAAACAGGAAAGTCTCTTGGGCTCATGTGTTTCAAGAAAGAGGACGCCGAGGCGCTTCTTCATCAGATGAAGTCTATGGACCCTGCCATGAGAAAAGAAGGCTCTAGAGTTGTTCCTGTTCCTTTGAACAAGGTATACATAATGATGACCTCTGCTCACATTATGGCGACCAACACTTTTGATGATACAACATATGAATATAATGTTGCCGTCTCTAGCTGCTCTCCATTTGGAGGGCGAAGTTGCTCACGGGATTATTTTACAGCATATTCATGTGAATGGATGATTTTATTTCCTTGGTTTAATTATTGACTGTTTTGTATGTTGGATTGTCCAGGTTTTTCAACTCAAGGTAAATGGCGTGGCGTTTAGGTTGATACCAGAATCTACACAAGTCAAGAATGCCCTTAGGGTGAGTTTTCGTTTATATATTTGGTCTTCAGATTTCTGTGTTGTATTAGTGACAATGAGTATTATAATTGCATCTAGAGGTAACAAAATGTAGTTATATGTTGGGGTTGGGGGATCAAATTAGAAGGGAGAAAACATGAGACCGAAAAATTCTATTTCTACGACTGGATTTCACTTTTTTATACTGGAGATAGTACTTCAGTAGTGATAAGTGTACAAAAATTAGTACAAAGAATAGCACACCAACACTAGAAAACAAAAAAAAAATTCCAGCACAAGAAAAGAATAATTTTTTTCACTACAAGGGTTTGTTTTTTTTTTTTTCTCTTCTAATTTTTGTGCCATTTTGGGACAAACATCATTATTTGAGAGTACCATATAGTAGTTTATACTACTTGCCGACATTGCATTCCATTATTTGTTGGTTATCAATGGTCGTTGCTGTAATGTTGTTGATTTTTTACCTACAGCTGCATATTTTTCGTTTTTCTTTTGTCTCTCGCATATTTTGATTCATCTCATAATAAGAATTTTGAAAAACCCTATTACATGGATTTCTGGTTTTCTTCTTCTTCTCTCTCTCTCTTTTTCTTCTTTTAGTTGTTTGAGAACACTGGATTTTTTGTAGTGTAACGACCCAGTGGCAAGATATTGTCTGATTGGGCTTCATGCACGCTTTTTTCACCCTCACTGTTTTGTTCTCGGTGTGGGTGCCTCTTTCTAGTCTTAGTGTGCTTATCTCTTATAATCTCATCAGTCACATCCTTCCCAAGTGATGTGGGATGTCACAATCTACCCCTTTGGGCCAGTGTCCTTGCTGGCTTTAACTATCCACACTACTGTAGTTGGGATGATATCTTGCTAGTGGGCGGCATGTAGATTCCTAAAGAATTTCTTTCATTGTCCATTGGTCTCTGTCTCAGCATTTATTCAACTTGTGAATGTTTCATGTGAATGAAATAAACGAAACTCAATTGCAAGAGTTCCCCACCAAACCCCCCCCACCAATAAACAAACTTGCTAAAGAAGACTGGTTGTGAATTCTACTTGTCTTTTGGGTTGCAAAGTGAATCAGCCTCTAATCAGAGGCGAAACCATCGTAGTTGAAGTTTTTTTTTTGGGTGAATAAAATTTAAGTTGAACAAATCTTTCGGCTTCAATTGGTGTTAAGTGTTGCCTCATGTTAAGATTACTCTCAGCAAAAAGGAAAAATATTATAATTCCTCATAAAGTGATGTCTGAGCATGGGTCAGTCTCTTAAAACATTTGAGATTATATAAATAAATAAATTGTGCTTATATCTTCTAGATAGGATTGCTGTAATCAGGAGGGGATCAAGTGAATGAAATGAAGTCATTGCTTTTACTTTATGTGGCATTAGGTTGTGGTTTCATAGCAACAAAGTAAAACCATCGTCTCCGCCGACAGGTAAACGTTCAGTTTAGGATGGATTCATTTTAAGTAATCTATTTTTGTGTGTGTGAAATGTTGATCGTATAAAATTCCTGAAAAATAATAAGTATTACAAAGAAACCTGCAAATAACCCCCCCAAAAAAAAAATATCAAGCTAATTTGATTATCTCATGTTGTTGCCATCATACTGTTGTCAGGATTTTTGTATTGTGGAAAGGTTTTTTTACTTTTATGTTTTATGCTATGCTTAGGTCAGAAAAGTTTTCTTCTTCATTAATCCTAAAGATCTAAACTTACCTAATAATCTCAGTATCTGCGTTTGATGAAGTATATTTATTGTAAGATTTATCCTTGTTGTGCAGGAGATGGAAAAAGCTGGTTTTTCTGATGATGCCTTTGCTGGTGTTCCAGTTTTTCAGGTTCTGTGCTTAAGCACTGCTGACTTTAAATGGTTCATTTGCACCGTACTTTCTTCACGTACATATTTATTGATTCACTCAGTAAGGAACTTGCAAGACATATTGGAAAACTGTAAAAAGATAAATAGATGTTCTTATGACAGAAGGATTATTCCTGACAACAATTAGATTTTGGGAAATTGCCATAGATTATTGGGAAGAAGTAGAATTTAGTGGGGCATCTACTAAAACTGAAAACAGGAAAATAAGAGAAGGCGTTATTCCATTTGAGCAGTGTTGGTAATGCATTTTTAAAGTCAGAAATTTTTGTGCATGTATATTTCTTTAGAATTTCTTGCATGAGATTTAAGGCAAGCATCTGAACTGTGTTGAATTGCAGTCAAGGAGTTTGGTACTAAGAAGCCAAAACAAAAGCTATCGTCCAGTTTTCTTTAGAAAGGTCTGTTAAGAAGATTGTTGGCTTTATGTGAAGTATTGTTTATATTAGTCCAGGCATTACATTGAATTTCTTCTGTTCCTTGGGGTTTTTTCAGGAGGATTTAGAAAAATCACTACGAAGAGCATCCAGTGACCAGAATAAGTTAAATCCTGCATTCAGAATGGGCGATATTCAGGTATGGTTTTGGTTGCTTTTATGTTGATGAAGAAGCTTCAATCTCTTAATTTTATTTTTATTTCGTTTTGTAGGTTGCTGTTTTTGAGGAAATAATTAAGGGTATGAAGGTAATAACCCTCTTTATCCATTTTATAACTTTGTGTGTTCAGTTGCCTGGAAGATGAGGTGAAGGATAAGAAAACAAAAATACGCAGTTCTTTTCTCAGTCCTTTTGGGCAAAAATTGTGGCAATATTTTCAAAATTTAGAGCTAAAGTGCCAACAAACTAATTGTATTTGCAGGAGAGTACTACTTCAGCATGGAATGATGTTGTTTTCATCCCTCCTGGTTTTGATGTTTCAACAAATCCAAATCAAGCTCAACAATAGGCAACTGGAAAGGTGCAGGTGATGATATTTTAGACTAGATTGTCAATTTATAATATGCTTCTGGCCTTGTACCAATGTTGGTTATGGAATTTTCTTGCACATTTGCAGTTGAGTGCAGCACTTCTATCCTGCGATTGTGAAATATGATATTTTCTTTGACAATGAAGTAAAGTCTTGGAAATCCATTTTGTTTTACAACAATATTTTAATCTTTATTATTATTTTTTTTGGATATTTTAACAAATCACTTTTTCACATCCAGTTTACGAGCTTACAACTGAAAAATTGTAGGATGCATGTTTCAAACAAGTTTCAAGAGATGATAACTGAATTATTATCAACTTCATTCTGTAGTGTGGCAATTGGGATATTGAGTCAGTCGTCAGTGCATGCCTGGATATTGTAGCTGAAAGAACAGTTTTGCTTGCAAATGTGCAGTAATGTTTATGTTTATTCCTATTTTGCAGCGGTGTATGAAAACAGCCTGCTTTTTACCGGCTGTTCATTAAATTACTTTGTTTTTGCTGAAAAAATTAAAATAAAGATTAAAATAAAGAAAAATATAAATAATTCACAGAAACTGATATTGAACGATACAAAATATTTTAATAAATTTTATTTTAGATATGGCAAAATAAACTGTGAAAAAATTATAAAATAATTATCTTCTTACACTTTGGGTTAGATACTAATTGATTTATCAGTCTCTAGTTTGGATTAAATATTCTCATTTTCAGATTTTAAAGTTCCAACTTTCATGTTTCCATTTTTTTCATCAAATTCCAATATTATAAATAGGTTTATGGTTTTGATTAAACTTTCTTATATAACTTTCAAAATTCCTATTAATTAACCACCGATTTTGGATTTTATGTTCTTTTTTTTAATTAAATTTCAATATTATAAATAAGTCCTAAGTCTTGGTTAAGCTTTCTGACATTGGATTTTAAAACTCCAACTAATTTAATTGCGTTTTATGTTCCTAATTTTTCATCAGATTCCAACATTATAGAAATGGTTTCTAGTTTTGGTTAAAAAATTTCATATTTTGTTCTAAAGTTCCAATTAATTTAACCAGCAGTTTTGGGTTTACAATCCTTTTTGTTTTTTTAAGGTTAGATTCTGACATTATAAATAAGTTTCTAGTTTTTGTTAAATTTTTTTGGTTCTAAAGTTATAACTAATTAACCAACAATTTTGGGTTTGATGCTCCTATTTTTTCAATTAGATACCAACATTATAGATAAGTCTGTCGTTTTGATTAAACTTTCTCATTTTCTGGTTATAAATTTTCAACTAATTAACCACCAATTTTGGTTTTTATTTTTTATTTTTTTGGGGTTAAATTCCAAAATTATAGATAAATATTTAATTTCAGTTAAACTTATTTTTGGTTCTAATGTTCCAACTTTCATGCTCTTTTTTTTTTTAAATCAAATTCCAACATCTCTAGTTTGAGTTAAACTTCTTAATTTTTAAATTTTATAAGTTCCAACCTTTATGTTTTTATATTTTTAATTAGATTCTAATATCATACATAGATGTTCCAAGTTTTTTTATCATTATTATTTTATATATGAGAATAATATTAATAAGTTAAAATATATTTGAACCCCCTTATATTTGATTGAATATCAATTTTCTACATAATAATGAAAACATATTATTATGACCCCCTATATTTTTCATCTTCTTTTAAACTATAATAGATATCTAAAGTCATAAAGATTAATTGAAAATTAAATTAATCTAAAATTTAAGTATATTTTCTTGTTGTTCATGAAAAAAAAAAAAAAACTATCGAAGCGTAGTGGCGTGTGGTTGTTAAGCTTAAGGTTTTGTTTTGGAAATCATTGCGTTAAATATTTGTTGGGAGAGTTTTGCAGCCCTAGTAGTCCTACCCGACTCGAATTTGGATTAGTCGGGGTCCAATGTGGTCTTCGGATACCAGATGATTTAATACACCAAAAAAAAAAAACTTTTTCATGTAACTTGAGGGGTTTTTAGTACATTTCTAGTTTAAATTGATTTGTTTGATATTTTTCCTAAAATAAGGGTATCTGTATGATAATCACCTTTAACATTGGCCTGTTTTAAAACCGTTGATTCGGTGGCCCGTGGCCGGCTATGTACTGATACTACTCCATTAAAAAATAATAAAAAGCAGTTGTATATATTAATGTTGTGTTTACTTTCTGGAGTGGGAGTGAGGAGTGTGAATTATTTCTTCAAAATTAGCTCGGATTAGAATACTCACCTATTTTTAGAGTTAATCCACTTTCACCTCTCCCTTTTCTACCCTTTCTAATTTAATTTAATTTAATATTTTATATTTAATAAAATAAAATAATATTATTATATTTATTTTAAAAATAATAGTACTATATTTATTTAATATTAATAATAATAATAATAAATAGTTTATTCTAAGAAAATATTAATTTTGTACTAAATAATATTATATTATTATTTTATATAATAATAAATTTAATATAATTATATTAAATAAAATAAAATAATGTTTCATTTTATATTTACCCTCTTTTTATTAAATTTACTATAATTAAATTTAATAAATATTTAAATAATATTATATTTATTTAAATAAATATTATTATATTTAACTAAATAATAATTTGGTTTGATTCTAAGTCTAAATTACTTAAAAATAATATTATTATATTAATAGAGAAATTAATAATATTACTATAAACCATCTTTATTTGAAAATATAATATTATTATATTTATTTTAAAATATTAGTACTATATTTATTTAATTATTAATAATTAATAATAATAAATAGTTTATTGTAAGAAAATATTAATTTCATACTATGTTAAAAGTAAAAATATTTCATTTATATTGCCCTTATCAATAATTTTTAATTTATATAATTAAAATTAAAATTAATAAAAAATTGTGATGTGCATAATTAAGAATATTAATAATTATTATAAATTTACAAAAATAATAAAATAAATGTTTATTCATTAAATATGTTTTTTATTAACTTTGTAATTAAAAAATATAATTATTTAAATAAGGATAAAATTGTAATTTGAAACTATTTCTCAATCCCGTCTGAAATAACGTAAATTGAATTAAGTCTTCGTTAATGCTTTTTGTAAGTAAAGCAACCTCTTTCAAAACCACTCAATCGCAAATTCCGTCCCAAAAATTAAACTACCTAAGAGGAACCAAAAATTCATCAGACTTTTGAATCGATGTTGAGGGCTTTAGAAACAAAGCATTATTGGGACTCGTTGTATTGCATAGAAAGACTCTGTAGTCCTCTCATACTTTCTACCGCTACAAATATAGGGAGGATGTTGTCACTTTGTTAGGCTGCTTTATGTCAAGTTTCTTTCAGAGATCATTTTTAGCTGCATTTTCCTAAATTGCATTTATCGTAACTTATAATTAGATTTTTTCAGTAAAAAATAAGTAATAGAATAATGAGGTCAGGTGAATTAGGAAATAAATTTTATATAATTGTAAGTTACGTTAAATGCAACTTAGGAAGACCTCTTCTAGCTTTAATATACTTATGCTATGATTAGATTGATGTATATCATTATTATATATTATGATAAGAATTTTTTTGTTATGCATGAGTTAAGGACTATCTCATATTGAGGTGTGGTTAATTAAAATTATAATTATTGTGAAAAAAATTATAGCTATTAAAAAAAGTTGATAATGTAATATTATTTTTAAATCATAATTTTGATAAAGTAAATATATTATAGAATGTGGATAAAATTAAAACTTTCAAAATACAACAACATCTTAAAATAACTGCAATTAACCACAATTTTGTATATGATTTTTTATATTAGTCTGTATTGTGCAGGAATAATTGCTAATCATAAATTCATGTCGGTGTTTATTCAATATTCATAATGCAATCGTTGGCTTAATCATTCACACTTATGACATTACTAATTAGATAACCTCATCAACTTTTTCTTTAAAACGGAAAAATTGGTAGTAATTTTAAAAAATATATAAATTGCCTAAGTGGTTAGTTTAAACCCTAAGATTAAAGAACATTTACCCTAATATATAAGATTATATATAAAATAATGAGCAATGCTAAGAATTTCAACATCTAAATTGCAATTTAATTTCTAACTAATGTGGCATTGTTTTAGTGGATGATGATTAAGTAATTTTGTAAGTTATAAAATTTATCATCTAATAGATGAATAATATATAGTATTAAATGTCAAATTAGTGACTCAAATGTTGGAATTTTAATATTATCATAAATAATTATATTTTTATTGTGGCACTGCCGATGCTGAATTATTGACGCGGAATTTGGCATGCAATTGCAACCAGATAGTTTGGTAGTGAAAGGGCTCCAGTACCAAGATGTTTCCATTGATCTTTAATTGCCAACTAATCATCGTAATCACGCGTCCAATTAAAATATAATCTTTAAGAAAGCCTACAATTTTGATTATTCAATTCAAATAATGTAATTGCAATTTATGACCCCACGCCACGAATAATGTAGTTTCATTCTCACACACAATCATATAATTCAAAGTAAGCACTCCGCGCTTGCTTGCTCGGTTGGTGAGCCCGTGATTGTGAGGTCCAAAGATTTTGGCGTGCTGATGAAGACTGATTTCGGCGATTAATATTAATAGTCTCACGTCACATTAAGTCAAGAACAAAAAAATGATTGCAAAAAACATCCTGATGTTTGTCGAAATTAATCAATTTCTTCTACACTCACAAAACTCTAGTATTGTTAAAAAAAAAAAAAAAATCAAATAACTCTCGAATTTTGTCTTTTACTGTTTTGCCCTAAAAATATTTTTTTAAAATACTTGTTTAATTTCTATATTTTGAATTAAGTATCCGTGTAATTCATGTATCTTAAAAAGTACCTCAAGATACTCTTACTAGTAATTATATTATAATTCTATATTTACTTTTTCTTTACTTTTACAATAATACTCTTGCAACAATATTTTTAGAGATATTAATGAAAAAAATGTAAATTTATCAAATTAGGCTTAAACGTAAGTCAAAAATTAGTTGATGTTATTTTACTTTTAGGATTAATATGGTAAATTATTAGTAAGCTTGTTGCAAGAATATTAATCTTTTTTTAAAACTGGTTGGTATTAATTTATTTATAAATAATAATTAGCAAGATTGTTGCAAGGGTATAAAAAGTATCAGTTGCTTCATATTGATTTTTATTTTTTAATTTGACAATAAGTAATTATTGGTTAATTTTCTAGTTAATTTTTTTAGATTAAAAAATTAAAGTATAAAGAATTGTTTCAAGGATATTATTGTAAAAGTAAAGAAAAAGTAAAGGTAAAAGTATAATGTATTTAATAGTAGACACATCTTGAAGTATTTTTAAAATATATAAACTAAACGGACACTTAAGCTAATAAATGGACTAACGAGTATTTACCCAAAAAATTTGTTAATTGATGGTGGATTTTTACTATGCCAATCATATAGAAAAAAAAAAAGAAAAGAAAAGAATTAGCTTCTTTTTGACAGCCGAGGGTTTTGAAACATGACATGAGAAATGGTTTATTTACTAATACAACATGGAAATTTGATCTTTTTCCTCAAAGAAAAATCTATTGGACACATTAGAGTAATTTCCTTCAACCTTATACCGTTATCACACACTAGCAAGCACAGTTTAAATTGCATTAAAATAATCATGATTCTATTTCTTCACCCCCTCTCCTACGGCAGATACCTTGTGCTGGTGGCATTAAAATAAACATAAAGAAATCCAACCACAGTTTACATATGAGCAACTAATACCAAATTATTCACCAATATTGGAGCTTTTGCTTGTTGAAAATGATAGCTATTTGCTATTGCCACCAGCTTAGGTTGACCAAAGCCAAACAGGAACTGGAATTTGGAATTGTTCATGCTTGGCTTTATTTAACTAAAATCTAGAATGGTGAGTAGGAGCTTATCATGCCATTCATGCATGAACCTACCCAGCTTGCATTTCATGATTATCTGCCCCTACTAGCCTTATTAATGAACATTAAGCTAGCTACACCTAGGCTAACTATATATGCCACACCATTTAAGGGCCTTTTGTAATTGTAAATTTTTTTCACTAATTTTTTAGCACATTTTATTTCCTTCTATAATTTTTGAGTTATACCACTTATCTGGTTACAATTTTTATAATCCGGTATCACCTTCGTAATTTTAAAATTTTTAACAAAAAATTAATTCATCCCAATTATAAAACAATCATTTCTTTTGGTTAAAATTTTATTTTCAAGAAAGTAATAGGATAATTTAAAAATTTAGGGAGGCAAATGGTAAAAAGAAAATGTCACTCTCCCTTTAAGAATTATTACTATATAAGAAAACTCAGAGAAACTTGATTAGTTCATTGTATTTGTTAGTAATTCCAGTTCAAAGTTGTTGCACTAAAATCTAAAACATCACAATCTTGAACATTAAACAAGGCCTAGTATTATTTCCTACCTGTGAAAAATCATTCTCAAATGGTATGACACTTAATTGGTTATTAATTTCACAAACACAACCCCACAAGTTAAGCCAACAATAGACAAATAGTATCTTGCAAGTAGCACATTTCAAATCAATAATAGATAAATCCTAACACAACTGGCCAATTCATATTTATATGGTCTTGTCGTTTAACGTCGTCACATTTACTTATGATAATGCCGAGTAATAATGATTAGTGGAGAATAATTAGTAGCATAAAGTGAATAAGCATATATGATCCAAGAATTAGCTAATCGTTGTCATTATGCATCACTTTACATATTGGATCCAGCAGTAACGCATTTGTTTCATTAACTATATATATATATAAATTGTAGCCCAAAAATGATTATGTATGACTAAATCTAACTTAGAAAAGCGATTAGAAGTTAAGATTGGGCATCGGATTTGATTACTATGGAAAAATGAAGTTTATTTAATCTCAACATCATTAATACCTTCACTAAAATAATATTTCATTGAACTATAAGTGAACAAATAAAGTAACTTAAAACCATGCTAGCTTTAATATGCGATGCTATATCATCATCATGTGTATTGGAATATTTCAATCATTCTGACTAAAGAGAAAGCCATGCGGATGCGTTTTGTGCAAACTAAAAATTTAAATGCATGTCTATTTAAAATTTTGAAAATATTACTTCTTTTAGTAGAGGGAGTATTTTATCTAAAGAAAGCCAACCGCAGTTTACATATAAGGAGGTACTGTACTCAAATTCTCGGGGTTAATCCTTCTCAAGAAAAAAAAAAAATTCATGGGGTTAAAGAAGAATTTACCCCAATAGCAATTTAATTATTTTTTTTAAATTTCTCACAATTTTCATATCTTACGCTTTGCGAGTATTGAGAGATTGAAATTATATATTTATACTATGTCCATATATATTTATATATAATCATTTCACTAATATTCGAAAAGATCATGTTAATTTACGTTACGATGTAATTTTTATTAACTCTGAAATTGGTATTAGAAATTTAAAAATAATTTAATTGATTTTACGTTTAGGTCAATAATTACAATTTGGTAGTTGATGTAAGTTAGATCACAGTGTAACTCAAGGACATCCTATTCAAAAATATGTATTTACTTTTCTCACATTTATAAAAGAGGACATTTGTTTTAATTCCAGCGTGAAGGGACCTGTGAATTCTTCGAAAAGGAAAAGAATAAACCGAAGACAGAGACTTGTGAATTCTTCCAAAAAGAAAAGAAGCCTATATGCCACAACGGTCAATGACAACAGGCCGTGCTGGTCTCGTGATTACTTTTACTCCAATGGAATTATGCAAATGCAATGTCACTTAACATTTAAAGCAAAAAAGTGACAGTTCAAAATCAATTCATACTAATATACCTCAAATAATATTTAAATTTTATATAAAAATTATATATATATATATAAAACTGGAATATACTTATTTTGTTAAAATAAAATTCTCAGTAAAATATAAAAAAAATATGAATTTTAATAAACTAATAGATAAAAAATACATATTTCAATGTAGTAAAATTTGAGACAAAAGTATTAGGTATGGCTCTATTACACAATAGTCCTTATTTTTTGAAAATTATAAAAATTATAGGTTTTAAATTTTAACTTATAAGCCCTAATTTAAAAATTATTTATTATTTTCTCTCTCTTGTTGTCTATGGTTTAATATTAATCTTGTTTCTTTTTTTCTTCTCCACGTTTTTTTTTAAATCTTGTTTCTTCTTCTCTCTTTTTTTTTTTTATAGAATTTCATAGATAATTTTCATATTTTTAAAATTTCAAAGACAATAAGAGGATTTATTAAAAAAAATGGCAATAAGAGGGGCTTATAGCAAATCAATCAATTGGATTCGATCTACTGTTGGCTATATTTAGTCTCCTGTTTTTAAGTTGATTTTACTACAATGGTTGGATTGTGGTCTCCCAAAGATAATATGTTGGCGTTTTCTTTTTTGTGGCAATGTGCCACAAAAGTTATAATTGGGATTTAAATAATAAAATAAGTTATGGGCTGAAATCTTATTGGTCAATTGGGAAAAACTAACTGCAATGGTTGGATTGTGGTCTCCCAAAGATAATATGTTGGCGTTTTCTTTTTTGTGGCAATGTGCCACAAAAGTCATAATTGGGATTTAAATAATAAAATAAGTTATGGGCTGAAATCTTATTGGTCAATTGGGAAAAACTAACTGCCCACTTTGATGGAAAGTGGAAATTAGGATTTTATTAAAATTGATCCTCTCTTAATCTAATATAAAAAGGAATATCACGTTAATTTTCTATCCATCAAGAAAGTAAGTTACTCTAAAGGGGTTAAGAGAGAGAAATTAATTTTGCTAATCTTTAATTCTTTGCAGTGAGATTTGATCAAGAAAAAATTTGTTATGGATTAAGGTATGTTTTCTCTCAATTATGATGATGTGAAAATCATGATATTTTATGATCTTAGAGATTGAAATTTATGCAAATTAGGGTTTATTTGCTTTATGGAAGTTGTAAAAAATTCCAACATAATAAGCTTATTTAGTCAATTTTTGACACAATCAATTGATTTTATGATCAATTTTTGCCAAAAGCAAAAACATTTTTTATTTTTATTGAATATAGAGAATGAAGATTCAACATATATCTCTCTCTTCATACTTTTAATCCTTTCCATACCTAACTGAATTTGAGTTATCCTAGGATTTTAAGATTTTGTGCCACTTGTCCTTTAATATTAGTATATGATTAAGATTTTAGCTACTTTTATATTTTAATTTTTAATTACCAATTGCTTAATGAATTTTTTGGAGAAGATTAGATCATGAGAAAATCCTAATCCAACTACCTTAAATCACAAAGTTTTAATCACTAATGTTAGAAAGAAAATCATGTTAAAAATTCATTAGGATTTAATTACATTCATTTGAATTTGATTGAATGCGTGCAAACACTAACACAACTTACCCATCTCAAATTGTATTATTATTATTATTGAAAGCTTAACCATAAAATTTTTGGCCTAATATAAAAGAAGTTTAACTAAACACTGAGTAACTCTTTTAGGTTTTTACTTATTAGAAGAACTTTACTTTATTTATTTCTATCTCTTATTTAAAAAAAAAAAGAACTCTTGTTCAGTTTTCATTTTGGTTCATAAAAATCAAATCAACAAAGTTATTAGATATCTTTATATGAATTATATCATTGTTAAACTCATTATAAGTCTCTACAAATTTTACCAAAATATTCATAAAATGATAAGAAAAAATAATTCTACTAATACTCAGTTCCATTATAATCCCATAATAAAACCAGAGAAATAAAAATAGAGGAAACAATAACTCCTGTTCATTTCTCTATTCAACTTTAACATTATGTACTTTCTCAATATGATGGATAATTAATTATAGAAGTAAATACCGGAATGATAGTAATAATTGGAGAATTATGAATTATTATTGTATTTGTGGAATAGATCAAGGGATTTATCTTTCTAAAGTTAGAAAGTAATCGCATGCTTTATTTTATATTTAAGAAGTTGTGGCTCTCATGCATGTGTACTGAATCATGTATTATAATTACCCAATATTAATAATAAAAATCCTTTGAAAATTCTGTACTTCTTCATTATTCATATTATTTAACAACTTAGCCAATAAATAAGAATATTTACTAAAAGAAATAAGATAAAAAATTAAGAAAGAAGTTAAAAAAATGAAAATATAAAGATTACTCATGGGTTGTGTGACAAGGAGAGAGAAGGATGCTTATTACGGGGGTGAGAAAGTAAAATAATAATAATTATGTTTTTTTCTAATATTTTAGAAAATTAGAGGATTGCAATGTTAATAACTTAAGTAAACATATGGTGCCGTTGCATTTACTTATACAGTTATTGTGATGAATTGGTTGGATCACAAAAAGACAAAAAACACGGTATCATATTATCATGGCAACGTGGCTGAACGCCTGAACCCTAAAATTTTTATTTTTTATATTTTACTAAGATTTTTATTTTAATAAAATAAAAAAATATCTTTAATAAAAAAAAGTTTTTATATATGTATAAATAGAGAGAGAGAGAGAAGTGAATATGGTGGCCAAAGCCCAAGAAAGACGATGATTCAGATATCACCCATCCACGTGGGAAAAACCTAGTGGATAGGTGGAACATAATTGGTGGTCCTTATTCTCAAAAAACACTTAAGGCCCCTTTATTCTCTCCATACCACTCCCAGTTGGCATCCACCACCCCTTCTTTCTTTGCAATCATGGCACACTACCTTTAAATTCATTCTTGGAATGCATGGCCATCAATATCATTGTCAAAGTGTTTTTAATTTTTTTTTCCTTTTTTTAATATGTAGAAATATTTTCAAAAGGGATAGATAAATCTCAAAATCAATGTTTTTATTCTATTGTTAGGAATTCGAATTTGGATAGCGAATGAAATAAAATTTTTTCAGTCTAATTCTTTCAAATCAATTGGGAAGAATGACTATTAGATCTAATACGCCGCTTACGTTATTAATTAAATATTGAAATCTTCCTGTTGAAAGAAAATGTAACATTTTAACTTGTAGAATTAATTTTATATTTTGATAAATACATGCCAGATTGTATAATCCCAATAGTAAAAAAAATTTAAAAATCTTATTTTTTTTTCTGTTGTAACATAGAAATATAAGAGCATCACTAAAAACTTTTCAAATGAGATTTGACTACTCATTTGCAGAGTTATATCAATAATAAAGGTTCCAAAAAAATCAATCGAATGTGATTTTTTAAATGAGATTGTCATTTTTTCTTTATTATGGAAGAGTGACGCGCATTATATCATTTGAAAAATCTTATTTAAAGAATCTTTTAGAGCTTTTAATTCACTATTATATTATTTTCTATCTCATCATTATTTGAAGAGAAAAAAGTACTATAATTACTATTATTTGGTGAAAAAAAATTTAATTGAAGTAATATAAACTTATTTTTATTTGAAGAGCTTTTTAAGAGATGATTTATTTTTTTTACTCTTCTATTTATTACATAGGTAAATAAATAAATATTTAAAAAATAAAATTAGAACAGCCTTTTACTAATGCTCAAATAGCAACTTAAAAAAAATGTAAGCGTCTTTCTCCGTAACCAATAATGCAATAAATAATTTTTAAAAATAAAATTTTATACAAAATCTTACACAGTAAAAAAAAAAAGCACAGAAAAAGAGAGATAAGAACGAAAGATCCATGGTATTAGCAGTGCGGTGCATGGCCAAAAACAAACAAAAGGTTCCAGCTTTGATGGTGTGCTAAGCTGGCAACAGCTTTGGGTTTGGCTCCTCCAGTTATTGCTCACGCGTTACCCACCCTCTTAACCTAGCTCCATTCTCGTATCATCATATGTGTGTGTATATATATAGCCTCTTTCGAAACCCCATTGTCACAAGGTTTTCAAACAAACAGCTTCTCTCTCTTGTTGTGTTATAACTCATACAGCAAATTAAGAACTATGGGTTATCATTATTCTTGTAATGGGTTGTTGTTATTGGTGAGTGTTTTGATGGTTGTTGCCTCATCAGCTGTGGGTAGCTTCTATCAAGACTTTGATTTAACATGGGGTGATAAGAGAGCTAAGATTTTCAATGGCGGCCAACTTCTTTCTCTGTCTCTAGACAGAGTTTCTGGCTCTGGTTTTCAGTCCAAGAGAGACTACTTATTTGGCAGAATTGATATGCAGCTCAAGCTTGTTGCTGGTGACTCTGCTGGCACTGTCACTGCCTACTATGTATGCTTTCACACATTATCACCTCTTTAACTCTCTAAATTTAATTTGCTTGATATTGATCATTCATATTCTTTTCGCTGATGATGCTGCAGCTGTCTTCGCAAGGGCCGACTCATGATGAGATTGATTTTGAGTTCTTGGGAAATGTGAGCGGTCAGCCTTACATTCTTCACACAAATATATTCGCTCAGGGTAAAGGCAACCGGGAGCAACAATTCTATCTCTGGTTTGATCCCACAAGAAACTTCCACACTTACTCCGTCATCTGGAAGCCCCAACACGTCATGTGAGTTCGTTTTCTTCTTCTTGTTAAGAATTGTCTTTTAATACTATTGTTGGGTCGCTCACTTTTAGGTTCCTGTCCTTCGGCTTATTTAAGTCCTAATTTTTATTTATCAACTTAAGCTTTTGGGTTAAATAGTATCTCTTACACTAGCTCGTTTGCTACTAATTTTAACACATGGTACACGTGATCCAATCTAATTTGCTCGTGTTGTGTTTCAGCTTCTTGGTAGATAACATTCCCATTAGAGTGTTCAAAAATGCTGAATCTCTTGGAGTTCCCTTCCCTGAAAACCAACCAATGAAGATTTACTCAAGTCTTTGGAATGCTGATGACTGGGCTACAAGAGGAGGGTTGGTGAAAACTGACTGGACTAAGGCTCCTTTCACAGCATATTACCGTAACTTCAGAGCCATTCCCTGTAACAACTGTGGCTCTAAATGGTCATCAAGCTCCTCAGTTTCGGATGCTCAGCGTCAATGGCAGGCTAGAGACGAGCTTGATGCCACAAGCAGAAGAAGACTCAGATGGGTTCAAAAATATTTTATGATTTATAACTATTGCACTGATTTAAAACGATTCCCACAAGGCTTTCCTTCTGAGTGCAGACAACACTAGCTGAAGTTGATGACTGGGACTCTGTGGTTGGCTTTGAGCAGTATTCTTTGTTTTGTAATAAATCTCATTCTTGTTTCTTTCTTTCTTGTTACTTCGTTTGTTTGATCACTTGAGGTTTTGTGTGTTTGTATATTTCATTGCATAGAATAAAAGTTTTCTTTCAGTTTAAAAGCAAAGCTATGCAGCAATTTGAATCAAAGCTTATATTTTATGCCAGCTCTTTACTAATACAATATTGAAGAAATAATAGAATTAAGTGGTCAAAACTTCCATAAGTTTGACTGATTAAAGATTAAAAAGACTCAATGAAAGTACTTATTTGTCCTCCTCCATTGTTGACCAGGAGCATAACATCCTCCTCCGAATGGACAGAACAGAACATACCATTCTCTCTAATTCAACAAATGACTTTCCACTTCCATTAATCAAAATCTGACCTCAGGCAGCAATATGATATTACAAAAGAAATGATGCAAAAGCATAGTCATTTTTTCCTCTTGTCATTTTGTGTATTGTATTACTATTACATTTCATTAACAAAATTTCTGATCTAAAAAATTAAAATAAAAGTAAATTTTTTTATTGTCTTTTATATTTTTCAAACATCAGCTAAAAACAATAGGTAACAATTGATAATATATGGTACATATGAATGTCAAGAATTTTCCTCTAGAAATTTGAGTATATGTTTTCCTGTCACAAATGCAATGGTTTGCATAACTCAGACAAGATCTCATACTCAAGTGTCCAACCATTCCAATAACATTGGAACCGAGTATGTATATATGCAAGAATGAGCGAAGCTATGAGAAAATTCCTTATCTGCTTGTTCCACAAGTCAACTGTGAAACAAAGATCTGTGTTTGAAGCCAAACTCGTCGAGTGTGCATAGAACATGCCTTCAAAATATTGAATTTTCACCATGTTTCCATCATGGCTCTCTTTTCATCATCACTTTTCTCTTTGTCTCCCCTAATCAAGAATATTATCTTGGCAAGTCTGACTTTGCAATCACTTTTTCTTCAATGTCATTGGCAAATCTCACCCTTGTCCCTGAGTGCACTAAAAGAAAAACAAGAAGAATGCTGTTGTTACATGTTTCCAGAAGTACCACATTGTTTAAGCCTAACGAGAAAACAGTGAATATTGAAAATGAACAGATTAATGCTAGAAGAAAATTAAAGCTAAACTTACAGTGACCCTGCAATGAATGCTGAGATTAAAATTCATTTTGCTAAGGCGGCTTCGTGCCGGTGCCTCTGCTTTAGATGCTTTTTGAAAAACTTCTTTTACCTGATTCGAAAACATATGAACTTCAAATAAGAAATTTCAAGAACCCGTCATGCCAAATTTTCCAATCAGAAAAATTTCTGACAGATCTAGGTCCAAATTAAACAACGATAATTTTCAGCAAATGCAGATTAAAATGCTACATTCGGCATCCAAAGCGAGATTCAAGAGCTTGGAACAAGATTACTGTGTAATGATATTAGACATCAAGTGAATGATCAAATCACGATTAATAAAGTCTCATTAAGTGAATGATCACAGACCTTAGTCTGAATTTCATAAGGTAGTGCTGTTTTGATATTCAATTGCATGTTTTCATGGACTAAAGCTGAAGGTTCTGTAGTAAATGCATGTGTTAATATATGAATTATCAATATAGTATCTAAATATTATAAAACAGAATTTATGATGACCTTTTTATTTTTCGGACTTATGATGTTTGTGGTATTGAAGTACTCCTGGATATGAACGAGTGACCTTCCTTGTTATCTAACTAAGCTACCTCAAATGTAGGCCAGTTTGTAGGATAGATTAGTGGAGAAACCTAAGTCTACCTATGTTTTGTGTCTACCATCATCAAAGAATCCAGAGCACACCATTCCAATAGGATGTGTTGGAAACAGAAGAATTTTGATGAGTTTGTACTAAATACGGCAAAATTTCTTAAAAACAGCTAAATTACTTATATGAGCATTACAAGATTGATGCAATTGCTAGAGTACCAACCATCAAGCAATCACTGCAGATAATTGAAAGTAGCCCGCTATCATAGACAGAAAAGTTACAAAAGAAAATTGCATCCGGTGTTTATAGAGTGCTAACCTGACAGGCACTGATAAGAGCATGACCATTGGTGCTGAAAGGAGATTTCTCCAACATATTCCGTATACATGGTAGTTCCTTAATCAAATCTGAAGACACTTGTCCGCCATCTTGCATCTGATTTCTTGAAAACTCAAATGCCTTTTCTGCATGCAGACAGAAGGAAGAAACAGTTCAAGCAAGTGCAGAGCCCTCGGCATCCTCAAGGATTTCTTTTAAGAATCCCTTTCTTAAAAACAGGAGCAGAAATATTCAAACAAAAAGAAGTTGCATGGAGGGATAATTTCTGATGCAAGCTATCTGCTTCAATTGGCTTTGCATCATTGCTAACTTCTATTGCTGGACTACTGCAATTCTCTTAGATACTCGAAGATGATGGAGGTGACAATGCCTGTTTATCATTTTTTCTCAAAAAAGATCCAGAAGTAGAATGAGGACATAATTGTGTGCCCAACAGAATAATTTCATGATTTATATCCATAATTTCAGGGCCACTCTCCAACTTCCTAGCTGTATCTGATATATCCTGTTCAAAATGAACATCCTGCTCCTGCTGCTTATAAGTGGATCAGGAGATTTATTAACATCTTTTAATTGTTTTGAATTTGTTTCTTGATCATTTCAAGAAGCATCTGCTGCTGAGATTGGCAAAGCATTATAATGACCAGTGTGATGCTCAGCATGGTAATCATTCCTTTAGGATTTCCAAGTGGTCTTTCTTGATAATCAGAAACAAGAGGCGGTGCAGGAGGGTTTGCTTCTAATTTTTTCCCATGTTTTAGAACATGGTCCTTTCTAGAAGCACCTAAAATATAATTACATGAAAACATTAGCTTCCTAGCATACAGCCCCAATCATAAGAAATAAAACAGGACTTATGGGAACTAGCTTCTGCAACATCTTTCAAAAATGGAAGTGTCCTTCTAGAACTCACTGAATTCTGAATTATTTCAACCGTGAGAGTCAATTGATAACCTATCAACATAACAAGAACAATTTAGCATATATGATGGTATAATAACACTGAGAATTACATATTCTCAGCCTATAATGAAAGCAAAAGCATATTGCCTAATTGATATAACCTGCATGAAAATAGCGAGCCGAAATAATACTGCTTTCTTCAAATAAGCTATAAGATCTTAAAATTTAAAAGGATAAAAGCATCTTTCCAGTTTGCTCCTTGGGCTGGAGCCAGTTGTTTTGTCATTAGCAGAGATATTGCTTCCATGGCTACTTCCAATTAAAGTCTTCCCAGGAATACCATCCTCATTATGCATACATTTTTTATTACCACCATTTTCAGCCACTTCAGGGTTGCTAATCATGTCACTATCTGGTGGTGTCCTTGGGGGATAGTCTTTATTTGAGTTGTCAATCTGGTCCAGAACCTCTATATTCTGATCATCTTTTTGCTCTGCATTGCTTAAGGTCTCATTCAGCTCTCCATCAGACAAGTTTGAATTTGCATCATTTACAATGCTAACTTCAGAAGAACCCGCTACATCAAATTTATAAACATCTTCAATTTCAGACTGCTTGCGTCATCAAAACATTTTCCATCCTTATTATCTTTACCAGTATTGCACTTCTCCTCCAGGACGAAGGACTTGCTGCAAATCAAGTTGTTCATATTTTCAGGATTACCAACACCAATATTTTCCGTTTTCCCAGTATCCATTAACTTTGTGTCACAAGAACTAACTAAGACCGAGTTATACTTGAAGGTGAATTTCTGAATTCCTCCTTTCAGAATTGGCTTTGACCACTCATCAACCATTGAAATCAAGGCATGAGAAAATTGCTGAACCTTGCAAGGTTCCTTAACGCACCCAACGGGCAAGGTTCCTTAACGCACCCAACGGGAGTTGAATTCGATTGATTACCAGAATCAAGATTATTACTTTTGGCGGGACCAATTTCTGTCGTTGATTTATTTATCAAATTTCCATGACCATGAGAAGTTAAAAGTGCATTTTCTCCTAGAACCATTTTTTGACCACCTATAAACACTGGCTAAAAGATAGTTTATGAATCTTTCAGTCAAATATAATATGTGCAAACAAATAGTTACAAAAATTTAAAAATATAAAATGTAGAGAAGCATAGAAATTACAAGAATTTTCTTCGGAGATATCCATCAGATAGGGAAGCAATCTTCTATAACTGAATGAACCTGGTGCTTTAAAAAGCTTAACTCGAAAGCATGGCCTAAGAAACTACATACCTTTAACAAACACAGAACAGATCATATCATTCTATGCCAAATGAATAATAATCATTATGAAAAAAATAATATAAATGTCAGGTTCTTACTGATTTGATCCTAGAGTTCTTCTGATCTATTTTATTTGATTGCTTCTCCGGAACAAATCCCACATTAGGGTTTCCATTTTCCTCCGCCTCTTTGGTGTCAACAAAAAGGTCAATATCCGGCGGTGTCGATTGAGCAGATTCTTCAACCGAACCCTCTTCAAACTTTTTAGCTCAAAACAAGAATTGTACGAGAGCCCATTTGGGAAAACACATTTTGTGCGTAGATCTTTGATTAAAAAGCAAGACAAGTTATCACCACCGTCGACATTATTGGAGGAATCTTGATTCAGAACTGTTCTTCTGCGTTTCTCGGAAAACGGTAGAGGAAACAAATCGAAGCGGGCTCGGCCGTAGCGGTAGCCGTGAAGGTTCATTTGGGGATTTGCTGCGAGTGAACATCCTCACTGTTGGATGAAGATCATTGGCCGTCGCTGTATGTTTCTTGGAGGTCAGCTTTCGTTCTTCGGCCAGGGATTGCTGGGTTCAGTACCACACAGAGAGATACACACAGTCAGAAAGATTTCACCTGGCGGGAAAGAATACGGGAAGGAACAGGGCTCTGTTTCATTTTTGGCGGGAGAAGTGAGCGGGGCAAGGACTTTGTTTTGGCGGCAAGCTGGAGGTCAGATCGACTATGATGATTAGGACATATTTTAAAATGCTATCCCGCTGGGTACAAATATTCAAAAATACAATTGTATAAATAAAATATTCAAAAATTAAATAACCTTTTTAGGGGAAAAAAGTTTATATCTAGAGCACATTCCTAAAATGCTGCACTTTTAATTGTTATTATTACCATTATTATTAATTTTATTATTATTGTTACAACTATTATTATCATTAGGATAATTGTTATTACTAATAATAATAATAATAATAATAATAATAACAATAATATGAATAGCAATTATTATTATTATTTGTTTGGGAGAAATCAAGATGCTATCGTAGGACAATAACTGAGTGACATATGACATGAAAAGTCAATAAGGGGAAGTCACTTTGTTTGATTGGGCATTAAGATAGTTCAAAGAGAGATTGGAGGTAAGATCTTTAAAAAAATGGCAGTTTTAGTAAAATATACAATATCAAAGGTATTATAAAAAACTAGATTTTAATGGTTAGGGCTAGCATGTGAACAGTGCATACTATCATGAAAGAGAACGAAAATATCATCTTTTGATTGGTTAAGGACTAGGACCCAATAAAAATGAAAATTCTTTAGTCAAGCAATGAGAAAATGCCATGTTAGTTGTCCTTTTGATACCACTAAAAAAGTAATAGGACCACAATTGATAGTCAAGAACTCTAATCTCACTACTATATAATCGGTCAACAATAACGATTTTAAATAGCATAAGATGATGGTTTTAAAACTGTCATCTTAGTCAATGTCATTAAAAGGGGTACACACTTAATGACAGTTCAATAACCATCATTAGACATTCATTTTTAATAAAGGTTAGTTTACTAAACCTTCATAATTTGCAGTAGTCATATATGTTCTTAATAATGAGAATGTCATAAAATCGTCATTAAAAAGATATATTTAATATCAGTTATTTAAATAACAGTCATTTGTTACTCTTTTTCTTTGATTTTTTATGATGGCTTTTGTTAATAATTGTCATAAAATATTTATGGGAAATTATCAATTGTAGTTATCCAATTCTTCAATGACTTTCGGGGTATATCGTCAAAGTTAATGAAATGTATATCGAATTCAAAAGTTAATTCATTTAAATATGATGACGGAGGGTAATATATGGTCTTTTCATATGACACAAGTGATAATTTAAGGGTATATAAATGATAACAAGAGATTTTAAGGGTATACAAGTGATAATTTTCAAGGGTAAAATCATCAATTCACTATAGTTCTCTTAACTTTCAAACGACAGCTAACGGTTTAGTAGTCGGCATATAACTTTTATCAATTTAAGGTGGACGATTGATACACCCTTAAAGTGTTGTAGTATTTTTGATAAAAGCGCAAATTTAAGGTATACGAATGATAATTTTCCAATATTTATTTTTAACAATGGTTATTTAATAAAATAGTCATCTTATGTAATATTTTTACTAGTTTTCATGACAACTTTTGTTAATACCCGTCATTAAATGTATATTTTCAATGATGGTTTTGTAATAAAACCTTCATCGTACGTGATATTCTTACTACTTGTTATGATGGTTGGTTAAATAAATAATCATGGTATAGATTAAGGGTGGACAAATGGTTCGGATCAATCAGATCGAATTTTGGTTAATCAAGTTGATTAAAAAAATCATCCGAATACAATCCAAACTTACAATTCAATCTTATTCATTCAAATCATATCGACGTAGATCAAAAACTCAAGTTGAATTCAGATTGGATCTAATTTGGGTGCTCTTATAGTTTGTTTTGTTAGAGAAATTAAATGAGTTCTATTACAATGCAGTAGCAAACTCTTTACAAATTGTCAATAAACCGTTTAAAGCTTTGAACCAAAATTAATTAACAACCCAACAAGTAATTTTAACCAAAAGAAATAAGCAACCAACAAGCAAATTCTAACCAAAGCAAATTAGCAACGTCCAAAATTAGTACACCAAAAACATTCTGAACTCAACAAACCAACAACTCCACAAATAAACAAAAAATTAGTGCTCAAGACTAAGTTAACAACCTGATCAAAGCAGTGTTGACTTAATAGCTTGGCACGACCATAGATCTACTGCGCATGGTGGCGATTGGCGTGATCAATGTAGAGGCTGACAACTTGGTACAGTGAACAATGGTGGTGGAATTTGTCTGTTTGGTTTTGCAATAGACAATGGCGTGATTGGTGAATTGCGTATTTGGAGTTTTCTTTTTGGAGTTTGGTAGTGACGGCAGCTTCAGCTTGTGCTTATGGGGTGTAGAGAAACTAGGTTATGTGATTTGATCCATATGCAGCTGAAATTCTAGTTAAGCAACCTAAGAGAGGGTGAATTGAGTTTTTTTTTTTTAAATTAAGCAAATAAAATATACAATAACAAATAAATTTAAAGAAATAAGGAAGAAAGAGTAAACACGATATTTTTACGTAAGTCGGTAAACTTTACCTACGTTCACGACTCCAAGCTAACTGAGTTTAAGGATTCCAGTATCCAAGCCTTTACAACCCAAGGTTTCAAGATGCTTACAATTGACTTCCACGATGTCAATAAAAACCTTTAAAATTTGAGATGATCTCTCACCCTTTTCCCAAAGTGTTTCCCACATTTACAATCACTCAATTTTGAAGAGTACATAGATTATGCCTCACACAATGTACGTGGTTATAAATGAAAGGCCAAAGTATTATTTGATAAAGGAATAAACAAATTTTAGCTCAGACCAGATTGAATAAGCAATGATAAGCTTGATGATAATTGTTGAACACACTTATAAATTGTATTTGATGGAGCCTTTTATATATAAAGAAGAAAACTAGTCGTTGTTAATTTTCTAAAAATTATTGGATCGTCGTTAACCTAAGAAGATATATCATTCTGACTCGTGCCAAGTAATCGTTGTGCTAAAATTTGAATTGTTGAATCACCATTTGAAATTGTCTGTCTACCGTTTAATTTTAGAGAGTTCATTGATTGAAGTTGGCTTGTCGTTTTCGCATAACGGTTTGCCGTTTAATCCCAAAAGTTCATTTGTTTGAAGTTAGCTTGCCGTTTGTGAATAACGATCTCTCATTTTTAAATAAATAAATTTTTGGAATTTATTGGCCAACCATCTTGTCATAACCGTTTAACCGTTAATTTTTAGAAGCTACCATTAACTGAACCATATGTTATCGGGTTGGCCGTTTTAAACTTAACGGTTTTCTGTTTGTTTCTAAAACTTTAATCTTGTCTAGAACATTATGCGGCCTAAGAAATCTAATCAATTTAAAGACTCTATCACTTTTTATCTAGTTTGTTATCATCAAAATCAATGTCATAAAAATATTTATGTCAACAATTTTCCCTTTTTTTATGATGACAAACCTTACATGTATTTATAGTGTGAATAATTTAAAAAAAAATATTAGCTCCCCCTCAATATAAGCTCCCCCTAAGTATTTTACAAGTTTTAAAAGGTACCAATATAACAAGTTCACATATATTCTTCTCCTCCTTCATCATCAAAAAGAAAATTTAGTGTTAAATGAAAAGAAATGCAATGAAAAACCACATTTTTACCCATGTTGTCCGAGTTGAAATCGTGGCTAAACCTCTCCTATCAATAAGCGTCACCTAAAAAAAACTTTTAGCAACAATGCGCCCAAATCATCAAAGTACAGAAACCAACATTTCAGGATCTAATCATAAAAATCATCATAGATCTATCAAATAGCAAATCATCACACTTAACAATCATGTAATTAAATATCAAATCATCATCAGAAAAACCAACATCCAATTTCACAAAAGAGATGTAACATAAAGTTAACAGAACATGAAATGATAAATGTTTGTGCGAAAAATATAGCGACAAAAAGTAAAGAAATCTATTGCGATGGGTTTGATGGAGAGCTAGGAGGTGGAACACAGAGAGCAGAAAGAATTCACTGCTGACCATCCAAAAGCTGCTGTTGCTAATCAAGAATGCGGTGCTGTTGAAGTTGGAAAGCAACAAACTGAGTAAGGTGGGCAAAAAGCTCAGGCTGGCCCGGCCCAGGTCCGCAGGCTTTGGCATGACCCTCACACATGAGGGCCTGGGTAAGGGCTGAAGAAAAAAAGCCTAGGCCCCACTATTTTTTTTTTTTTATAAATTATAATAATATAATTAAAATTGAAAAGTAACTTAAAAATAGAAAAGAAAATTAAATTCTTAATTTATAAATCAATGATGATTCAAAAAAGTTAATTCTATGGTACTAAACTCTCTCTTATACATTAATTAATTAAGAGAATGTTTGAATTAAAGAATCCAGTATTAAAGAAAATTAAATTTATAAGCTTTTATTTGCTTTATTTATTATTTTACTTTGAAATATTCATTTTCTTTAATTTATTTATGATTATATTAACTATTAATCATTAATTTATTTCAAATTGACAATAATTTAAATTTTTTTTAAAAAGTAAATAAAGCCCAAGCCCGCTTTTTGCCATCCCTAAAACTAAGACCGAAGCTATTGTTGTTGGAAAGTGATCAAACCTCACCAATCAGTTGCTATAAAACTCCCTTGGAAACTGGAGGCTCCTTAGGAACTAGATGCTTATCTATGTCCATGTCATGTCCTTTTAGTTCCTCTGGCTCTTCAGCCTATGCTGTTGCCGCTCAATGAGGTACTTGAGGTCTAGCTTTTTGTCTAAAATCTGGTAACTGATCGGCTGAGTAGACTTCATTAAGGACTCTATCATCCTCAGGGGTTACTAGGGTATCCTAGTTCTTAATAGAGGTGGTCTTAACCTATTCCCATTTATCCTATGAAATCTTAATGTAGTAATGGCCTCTTCCTCTAGCGTCTTAGACTTCTTATAAACCAGTTCACAAAGGGATACTTTGAAATGTTATAGGATCGTAGTAATAATAATATCATAAGGAAGCAACATGTCTCATAATCACATACTGAAGGTTAACCGATCGATGACAGAGGATACAATCTAATAACTCAACATCTAGACCAGTAACCTCATCAACATGTCCTTTCTTAAGAGTAATTACATGCTGAAGGATGCTGTGAAGTACTCAACCTATAAGGGTAAGAGTTAGGAATGGAAGGGAAGATGGCAAATATCATCGAAAAGGTCATTATACCTACAAATATTCCTAACTACATTAACAAGAAGAAAATGGTTGAACATAAGTTCCTTCCTAAAGTTATGCACCTCTAATCCCTCGTCCTCAGTTCCTAGAATCCTGTTAGGATCCTTCATATCAAACTATATAAGAACACCACCCTTATTATTAAGAATCCTATCTTGTCTAGAGGCGGAGATCTTCATGTTCGAATAAAATGCTCTAATAAGATTAGGATATACATTATCCTCAATGCTCAAAGCATTCTTCCAACCAACTATTTCTAACAGTCTTTTAACACTTTTACCACATATAGAAAGTTCATCAAAACTATCCATATCGACATACCAGGAGGAAATTACCGTTCAATGCATAAACCTACAATAGAATTGTCTAGCCAAGGGAAGGCTTGGAAAATGAGTTCTATCAAACTTAGGAACTGTTCTAGGACGTATTGGACTCCTCATTGCCATTTGTTTTTTTTTTTTTTCTCTTTCCCATTCTTGATGACTCAACACCAACCTTTTATACTAAATTTGGGAGTTTTGGGAAATTTGATGTTTTGACAGAAATTGAACCAATTAAAGTGAAGATTGAAGATATATAAAATAATGTGGGTGCTCAATTTGGCCAAAAACTGGTGAGAATCCAGCCAATTTTGAGAGATGACTAATCAGTTCATAATTATGGGAATTTTTTATTTTGGCTATCAAATCTTATTTTGATGATAAAGAAATGAGGTTTACGAGGTTTATGATGATTGTGGAGGTTCAATTTTGCAGGAAACACTGAAGAAAATAAAGTATTTTAGAGAAAGAAAGCTCAAACGCCGCGGATCTAGAGAGAAAACGGTGAAGGATTAATGCAAATGAGAAGAAAACCTAGGAATAGTTCTTTAATAAAAAAAACCAGTGAGCCGTTTTCTAAAATCAACTAATTGTTCAAAGTCAGAGACCTTTTAACACACAATCGATTCACTATTTATGTGTATCAGTTAACTGTTATCGACCAGAAAGATTTCATATCGAAAACGGTTATCCGTTAAGGCAAATCAGTTAACCGCTACCACTTATATCTTTTATGATTTTAAACTGTAAGCCGTTATCTTTAATTGATTAACCATTTATTAACAAATTTAATTTCCTAAGTATTTGTTTTTAAACGGTTGTCCATTTATTTTCAAAGAGCTATCCATTTATTTTAACTATAATTTCGAACATCTATTCTTATCTTTGTCCAATAGTTATTCTGTTCTAAAGTTATTTAATGAACCCGAAACATCTCAAAGACCATTTTTAATGCGTGATTCATGATTGTATATATGAGCATACAAATTTTAAAACCAATCAACAATAACACATACTCAAGCCAATAGTCACATAATAGAAAACATAACATACTTGATATCATACAAAGATATGCTAATGTGAAAATTTCATCATCCCAAGTTCATGTCTAATTCTGATAAATTAATCCTCATTAAGGGGTTTTGTAAAGATATCTGCAAGTTGTTTTGCAGTTGAAACGAATTCTAATACTACATCCCTTTTTTGAGCATGACCTCTTAAGAAATGATGTCTAATCTCTATATGTCTGTTTCTAGAATGTTGAATGAGATTCTTTGACAAATTTATAGCACTAATATTGTCACACATGATAGGTATATGATCAAGTTTAATTTTGTATTCTCTAAGGGTTTGTTTTATTCATATGGCTTCTGCACAACAACTATCGGTAGCAATATATTCGGCCTCGATGGTTGAAAGAACAACCAAATTTTTTTTCTTACTGAACCAAGAGACAAATAAATGACCTAAAAAGTGACATGTTCCACAAATACTCTTCCTATCAACTTTATATCCAGCAAAGTTGCCATCTAAATAACATGTTCAATCTATGTGAGTCCCTCTAGGATACAAAAGACCTAGATCAATTTTCCCACTCAAATAATGAAAAATTCTTGTAACAGCAATGAAATGAGATTTCTTAAGACATGATTGAAATCTTGCATCTAAACATACACTAAATATGATGTCAAGCCTAATAGCAGTCAAGTAAAGTAAAGATCTAATCATACCTCGATAAGTTTTGACATCAACTTTTTAACATTTTTTCAACCTTGTCAATCTTGATTGTTGAGCTCATTAGAGTGCTTTTAGCCTTTCCATTTTTAAATCCAAATCTTTTTAGTAAATCTCTAAAAAATTTGGCTTGATTAATTAAGATTCCTTCTTCGTTTTGTTTTATTTGTAGTCTAAGGAAATACTTCAATTCTTCCATCATCTTCATCTCAATTTTTTTGTTCATATAAGATGAAAATTCCTTATACAAAGACTAATTAGTAGAACCAAAGATAATGTTATCAACATAAATTTGAACAATGAGTATATCTTCATTTTTATGTTGAATAAAAAGTGTAGTACCAGCTTTTTTTTTATTGAAAAACAATGTTCCAAAAGAAATCTATTAAGCCTTTCATACCATGCTTTAGGGGATTGCTTCAAACTTTATAAAGCTTTAGACAACTTATAAACATGATTTGGATATTTTTAATTTTCAAAACGAGGGGATTGTTTTATGTAAATTTGTTCCGTAATATAATCATTTAAGAAAATACTTTTAATATACATTTGATATAAAACAAAATCTTTACAGCATGAAAATGCCAAGAGCATCCCAATCGATTCTAAACTGGGTGTAAGAGTGAATGTTTCATCAAAATCAATTCATTCTTTCTGGTTGTATACTTTAGCCACTAGTCCATCTTTATTTCTTACAGTTGCACCAGATTCATCCATTTTATTCTTAAATTCCCATTTGGTGCCTATTACAGATTAATGTTCTAGTTTAGGAACCAATTTCCACACATTATTTCTCTTAAATTGATTTAGCTCTTCCGGCATGGCCATAATTTAGGATTCATCATTCTCAATATTAAAAAATGATTGAAAATTGATTTTGGTTTAATTTGAGATGAATGCAGAATGTTCATAAGTATTTCTAAGTGATGACCTACTAGTTACACCTCATGAAAGATCACCTAAGATTAAGTTTTTAGAGTGAGAAGAAATATACCTCCACTTTTTGGGGAGTGTTTGAGAATTACCTTCATTCTTATCTTGCTTAGCTTGTTCTTCTTGTTGCTCCTCTAATTTTTCTCCTTGTTAATTATCTTGCTTGTCTTTTAAAGATTCATCTTTTTGTAATTCTTCACTTGTATCATCATTATCAACATCTTTCTCTGTAGAAATAATTAGATTTATCAAATGTAACATGCATGGACTCCTCTACAACCAAGGTTCTTTTATTATACACTCTATAAGCTTTACTTGTATTTGAATACCCAAGAAAGATAACAAGATCATATTTTGGATCAAATTTACCAAGATTGTCTTTTGCATTCAATATAAAACATTTGCTTCCAAAAATTTTGAAATAGCCAATGTTAGGTTTTCTACCTTTATAAAGCTCATAGGGAGTTTTGTTAAGATAAGGTCTAATCAATATATGATTTAAAACATAACAAATGGTGTTGACAAGTTCGGCCTAAAAATATTTTGATAAAACATTTTCATTCCACATGGTTCTAGTCATTTCTTGAATAGACCTATTCTTTTTTTCAACTGCTCCATTTTGTTGTAGAGTCCTTAGTGATAAAAATTGATGTTTAATGCCAAAGTTATTGAATTTTTTTTCAAAATCATGATTTTCATATTCTCTAGCATGATCACTTCTAATGCAAGAAATGACATACCCGTTTTCATTTTGAACTTTTTTACAGAAAACTTTGAAAGTATCAAAGACATTATCCTTACTAGTTAAGAACAATATCCAAGTGTATCTAGAAAAATCATCATCAATCACAAATGCAGAATACTTACCACTTAGACTTGCATATTTAGAAGGTCAAAATAAATTCATGTAAAGAAATTGAAATGGTTTTGAAGTAGAGACATGATTTTTATTTTTGAAAGAAATTTTTATTTACTTTCCAAATTGACAAGCTTCACAAACCCTATCTTTTTGAAAACCAATCTTTGGACATACTTTAACTAAATAATTTTTAGAAATTTTAAGTCAAATCCATATTTACATTACCTAGTCTTTTATGCCATAACCAACTATCATCCTGTAATGCTGAAAAACATTTATTATGAGATGATGCACATTTTATATCAATAGTATATACATTAACACATCATTTTCTAACAAACAAAACTTTGTCATCACATGCTTTCTCAATGACACATTTTATTTTATTGAAAGTAACTCTATAGCCTTTATTGCACAACTAACTAATACTAAGCAAGTTGTGTTTCAAAATTTCAACTAAACATACATTTTCAATAAAGGTAGGAGAATCTTTATCGATATTACCAATACCAATAATTTTTTTCATTTTGAATTATCTCTAAAAGATACTTCTTCACCAATTTCAGTCTTAATAAAGCTTGAAAACTAAGAGCAATTGCCTGTCATATGTCTCAAGCATCCGCTGTCCAAGTACCATTTGTTCTTTCTCTTCTTTGATCCCTGCAAAAGAAATCTCAAGTTTTAGGTATCCAAAGCTTTTTGGGTCTTTGAGCGTTAGCAATGGTTAATTTTAGAACCCAAGTACATTTGATTCCATAATATGCATTTCTCTTAACTGGAAATCTATAACTCATGTGACCATTTCTATTGCAATAATAGCATACAATTTGGTCATTAATGGAGGTAGCCTTAACAAAGTAATGCTTGTAATACCTTTGTCTCAAATTTGGCTTATAGCCAATACCTACTTTATGAAAATCACATTTTTGAGAGCTAAGCAAATTATCTAAAATCTTTTTCCCATTTGTAAATTTTAATACAATATTGTTAAGCTTATCGCTCTTTTTTGTACGCGTTTCATTTTCCTTTTTTAAATTATTTACAGTAAACCTTCATTCCTAGATGAAACATTTTATTTTTCTTTAAAGAATACAATTTCTTCATGCAAACTTTTTTTTCCTACTTCTAGGCACTTAATCTTTTCATTTAAAGTACATTCTCATTTGAAAAGTTTTACATTTTTCTTTTTAAGAGAAGCATTTTTCATTCCTTTCTTCTTTAAGTAATTATGTAATTCAGTAAATGCTTCAAACAACTCATCATAAGAAGTGTAACATCCATTCTTTTTATGTTTTAATTTCATTATGCTTATACATTCAACTGTTTATCTTTCGTTTGAGTGATTTTATTTTAATTAACATTATTTGAGAAAAGTCATAAATTTTTTTTATTAATCTATTTTTATTATTTACTTTTCTAAAATAAAATATAAAGGATTACCATCTTTATCATATAATATATTTTTTTTAAAGCAAGTATTTTAATAAAACATAAACTCTTCCTTTTTCCCTATGATTAAAATTCTTTAACCTAATAACTATATAAAAGCAAAGAATTCTAGGGTTTTCTTTTATGCATGTTTGAAACAAGTTTTGAGGTAATTATCTTTCTCTAATACATGTTCTCTAATCTTATGTATTTCATAATGAATGCATGCATTGTTCTCTTTATCATGAATGACTTGCTAGGCATTATGAGGCATGAGTGTTATGATTTGATTACTATTTATTTTTTATTCAATTTCTACACCAAATTTTCAAAATATTAAACTAGACATCCTAAGGTTTTCAATGATATATATTTTTTCAAGGAGATTCCAATTAATCAATTTGTTGTGAATTTTTGAAGTTGGAACAGTGATGCTGGAAAATTTTGATTTTCAGCAGCATGACTGATTTCATGATTTTTCTGTCTATCTAAATGATCTCTGAAAATTATGTTGATTTTTTTGTTTAATCTTCATTATGTCAAATTATTGCATGTTTAATTTCATAATTTTTGGTTGTGTAAAAAAATTATAAAAAATCATTATGTTGGGTTCTTTGCGTTAAAGCCTTTTCGATGGTGAAATTAGTTTAGGCTATTAAAAGGCTTTAGAATGACCTATAAAAATTATATCCATATAAAATTATGAATCCTATATGATTTATAAGTTATGAGTTTGCATTAAGTTATGAATTTTTGAAGTGCGGAACATGAACCTGAAAGTTCCTGGATATGTTTGCTGGTCTCTTAATATAAATTTTTTTTAAAATAGTTTTACATCTTTAAAAATTCTAGAAATTTGATATATTACTTTGATTGTTTTGGATTTTTATAATTTTCTAACATATGGTTAGCTTAGTAAAAATCAGCTTGTATAGGATGGTCAGGTTTAGACTAGCTTTGATAGTTTAGTACTTATGACTAGACTTGATTATGTTGGATTTATATCAAGGTCAAAATAAGCAATAATATTGATAAGAATGTGTCTTGATGTTTTTGGACGAGAGTGAGCTCGTGGTTGAGGTTACCGTTCTTTTTATTGTTGAGGATCGAGGTAAGTAGATTCTTGCATGATACATGTATTTCACTATTAATTTACTTTTAATTTGAGTTATGTATTATGTTATATGAAACTGATTTGTTTTAGTCTATTATAATATTTTGTTAAGTAAAATCATTTTTTAAAATTATTTATAATAAAACTTTATTTATTAAAAACTCTTTTTATAAATTGTCTTAAAATGAAAGCTTTCATTTTAATAAGTCAAATACTTTGAAATAATTATGAATTATTTAAATGTAATTTATGGAAGTTTACAAGTGATTAAAAGTTCAAAGATGATTTTATGTATTTTGGCTCATTGTCCGCAGTGATGTTATGTTATGTTATGGAAGATTAGCCAGATTTTGTGCATATATGATGTTAATGTTAATGATTTTCGCGGGGTACAGTACCCTGAATGATGTTATATGGCCGGGTCACCGGGTCTACTGGTGATACTATGTGACATGAGCTAATTACATTTTACGTGTTTAAAATGTTTTATTTATGCTTAAAGGATTTAAATGACTTTATGATGATGTGATTTATTTTTACTAAATGATGAGTTACAAAGGTAATATTTCTTATTATTATGTATATCTAAGATTCTTTATTAAATTGTTTTTAATGACTTTTAGTATTGTGTATGAATTTACTTACTGAATTGACGGTTCACCCCTTGTTACCACATTTTTGCAGATAGACTTAGATGATGCGAGCTCATGGTCTTCAGAGGGAGAATAAGAGCTCTGTTTCTTTTGAGGATTAATGTTACGTTGATAATCTAAGAACAATTTAGCTTCTTTTAGGATGATAGTTATTGAGGATATGTTATTTCAAAATTTATTTATATTCTTTTGGAGGTTTAGAAAATTTATTATTGGTTATTACTTTGAAAGTTTTAAATATGAGAATGATGAAATCCGGTTCACTTCAATTCTACCGTAGTGCCTTGTTAGTGGAATTAGAGTGTTACAAGAAGGAAGATCATTTATCTCATCAAGTTCTTCTCCTATTGCCATAAATGCCAAGTTTGGCACTTCATGTGATTCTTCCTCATCTGAGATCTCCTCATCGCTATCATCCCACGTTGGCACCATAACTTTCTTTTTCGCCTTGTTGAGAAGAGGACGTTATGATTTTTTGTGTCCAGGCTTTTTGCATTCAAAGCAAATAATCGTCTCCTTCTTTTCCTTCTGACTTTTAAAGTTCCTGAACTTCTTCCGCTCATTAGATTTCTTTAAAAACTTCCTTGATTTTCTGGCTATCATAACCATATCTTCATCTTCAAATTTGCTTTCTTCGTCACTTTCCAATCTTGAAGCTCTCATGGTAATGCTCTTCTTCTTTTTATCTTTATCACCTCTTTTAGTTGCCAAATCCTTTTTATAAGAAATAAGTGAGCCAATTAAATCATCAATAGATACAGTATTTAAATCATTGGCTTCGTCAATGGTGGTTCTCTTAGATCTCTATTCTTTTGATAAAGGCCTAATGATTTTCTATACCTTCTCGCCATTTGAAAAAGTTTTCCCTAGGGCTCGTAAGTATTTACTATATCTGTAAATCTAGTATGCATCAAATGTACAATTTCATTTTGTTCCATTTCGAACAATTCATATTGCCTGATGTATTTACTAATTTTAGACTCTTTAACTTGCTTTCTTCCTTCATAAACAACTTCTAAATTTCTCCAAATTTCATATGCATTAGAACAAACTGAAACTCTGTGAAACTCTTTCTTATTTAATGTACAAAATGAGACATTCATTGCTTTGGAGTTTAAAAATGTCTTCTTCTTTTCTACCTCACTTCATTCACGTGAAGGATTTGGAATTTCTTCCATTTTTTTGTTTTTAGTGGTTAGCATGAATGGACAATCACTAACGATTTCCCATATTTTATAATATATGGCCTGTAAGTAAATTCTTATGCCAGTTTTCTAATATAGGTACTCATTTCTGTAAAAACAAATAACGGTATAAGGGTAGACTATCCTAACAAGAGAACCTTACTTTGATACTAAATGAAATTCTGGCTAAGCAACCCAAGAGGGGGGTAAATTGTGTTTTTTTTTTAAATTAAGCAAATAAAAGTATACAACAATAAATAATTTAAAGAAATAAGGGAGAAGAGAGCAAACATGATATTTTAATGTGGATTGGCAAACTTTACCTACATTTGTGCCTCCAAGCTAACCGAGCTTGAGGATTCCACTATCTAAACCTTTACAACCTAAGGCTTCAAGATGTTTACAATTGACTTCCAAGGTGTCAATTAGGGGTGGGCATTTTACCCGACCCGACCCGACTCGAAAAATTTCGGGTTCGGGTCGGATCGGGTCGGGTTTACCCGATCAGGTTGTAAAAAAAAAAAACCAAACTAAACCTAAACACACACACGCCGCACACTGCGCAGTACACACGCAAAGTCACTCACAACAATTCACAAATTCACAAACGCACACAGCCACACACCACCACAAGACAAACAAGAATCATTCACAACTTCACAATTTCACTATCAACACTCAACACAAACAAGCCAGCCGCAGCCAGCCACCACAAGACTCACACACACCACGACACAAGACACAACCCTGAACCGCGATCTGTTGCTACCAACTGCTGAAACCGCGATTTGGTGCTGCCAAGTGAAGCAGCAACCAGCTACTGCCAAGTGAAACCCGTCCAGCCGTGAGCCGTCCGCGATCTGTTGCCAAGTGAAGCCGCGATTTGCTGCCGAGTGAAATCGCGTCTAGCCGTGAGCCGTGGCCACCGATCTGCTGCTTGAAGGCCGAATCCTCACAACCCGACCCGACTTTCTCCCCACCCGAACCCAATTTTGAAGCTTTCTACTTTCAAGCTTCAACTTTCAAGTTTCATAAGTAATAACTTTCATGGTATATATATACTATATAATTATATATGCTTAATTAGTTATTATGTAATTGGTTATTATTTGATTGTTGTAATTATGTATTTATAAATATTAGTAATAAAAATTGGTGTATTTATGATTTTTTTATGAATAAATTTTTATTAATTGTTAATAAATAAAAAAACTTTTGTTAATTATTAATAATTGAAATAATATTAATTGATAATTGTTAATAATTGTTATTTGTTAATAACAGTTAATAATTGATTTTTTATGAATAAATTAGCACATTAGGTAGATTAAATATTGAAATTAAGTATTATGTTGCATATATTTTATAATTATAATGTGTTATGTGATTTTGTGCACTTGTGCAGTAGCTTCAAGCCTTCAACCTTAAAAAAATTAACTCATTCAATTAATATTTTATTGTATGTTAAATTGTTAATCATTCGTTAATCGTTAAGTACAAGTAATTTGGGCTTGAAATTAAAGGGTTTATAATAAGAATTAAGACATAGATAGGTAAATAATATCATATTATTATAAGGAATGGGTAATTGGATATTATAAATTAATTAATTAATTATGAATTTCTTGCTTTTTCTTTATGGAGTATGAACAATTTGAATTGAAATTACTAATTAGATTATGTTAATAATATTTCTATGTTTTGATTTTTGAATTAATGATTATTTTTTATATTCAGATGCTTGGACATTCAAGATCGAATTCAATGAGTGACGAAGGAGAACAAATTGTACAAATGGAAGGAACTCAAAGAGGAAAGGAAAAGGCAAAGCGGAAAAGACCGCCAATGAAGAAAAGATCAGAAGTGTGGAATCATTTCACTTTACTCGAAGATAATCCAAACAAATGCATGTGCAACTATTGTGGTAGACAATATCAATGTCATTCAAGGCTTGATGGGATTACAAATATGACAAGGTATTTAAAGACATGTAAATTATACAAGACATTTCTCGAACAACAAAGTGGAAGTCAACAAAATTTTACAGCTGAGGGCGGCGAAGAAAATGCAAGTAATTTTGTTTTGGGTAAAGGATGGAGTCAAGACACGTGTCGAAGGACAATAACTAAAATGATTATTATGGGTGAGTTGCCGCTCAGTTTTGTAGACAACAAAGGATTTAGGCATTTCTACAGTGTAGCTATCCCGCAGTTCGTTATGCCATCTCGAAGAACTATTGGTAGAGATGTTATGGAGTTATTTTTGGAGGAAAAGGCAATGTTGAAGAGTTTGATTTGCAATAACAAGCAGCGAGTGTCTCTTACAACTAATTTATGGACTTCTGTTCAAAACATAAGTTACATGGTGATTACAACTCATTTTATTGATAGTGATTGGTGTTTGATTAAGAGGATTATTAGTTTTAACGCAATCAAAGATCATAGAGGGAAGTCGATTGGCAAAAAGATTATGGCTTGCTTACAGGACTGGGGGATTGAGAGGTTGTTTCCAATAACTGTTGATAATGCCACTACAAATGATATTGCTATTGGTTATGTCACTATGCAGTTGCTTGCTTGGAAGAATGATGATGCACTTGTGTTGGCGGGACAATTTATGCATGTGCGTTGTTGTGCACATATTTTGAATTTGATTGTTGTTTTAGGATTGGGTGAGTTGCATGCTAGTGTTGCCGCTATTCGGAATGCTGTGAAGTACGTGAGATCCTCCACCACGAGGCTGCGAACATTTAAACAATGTGCTGAGCAAGTGAATTGTCCAAAGGGAATTGTTGTTTTGGATTGTCCTACTAGGTGGAATTCCACTTATTTGATGTTATGACTGCGCTGAAATTTCAAGCGGCATTTAATAGAATGACAGAAGTGGATAAACCGTATGAGGCATACTTTGCTAAGAAAGAGAATAATGTTAGAAGGGTGGGCCCGCTTGGATCGGATGACTAGGAGAATGCTGAACGAATTATGAAGTTTTTGAAGGTATTTTATGATGCCACATTGTTGTTTTCTGCCTCTTTAAGTGTGACTTCTAATCTTTGTTATGTTATTATTAGCTTAATTGAGAGTTCATTGACTGCACTACAAGAAAGTACAGATCCTTGGGTGTCCTCTATGGCTTATAGTATGAGGAAAAAAATTGATAAGTATTGGGAGTCCACGAGAAAGATAAACAAAATGTTGATTATTGCCTCTATTCTTGATCCACGAGCGAAAATGGATTTTGCTAAACATATTTTTGAGATCATTTTTGGCAATGATAATTTTATGGTTGAACAAATGACCAAAGCAGTGAAGGACTTGTTGAATGAGTTTTATGATGCATATAGTGCATTCTCCGCTAGTTCCACACCATCGATGTATAGTGAGAGTGGTCTTAATGGCAGCTATGGAGGTACAAGTTCTTCTTAACATTTTACAACTGAGGCTAATTTGGTGGATGTTGCTGGTGGTGAAGGTGATGACGCTTTTCTTGTTGCTCGCCCTTTCTTTGGATATGCCAGGAAGGTTTCTGTTCAGAATGAGAGCAAAAGAGTAGTATCTGAGGTGGAAAGGTACTTGAAGGACCTAGTTAAAGATCCCATCAATCTTAAACTTAATGTTTTGCTTTGGTGGAAGGTGAATGGATCGAGGTATCCAATTCTGGAGAAAATTGCAAGGGATGTCTTGTTTCTGTTTCCAGTGGCATATCGAGTGCCTTTTAAGGCGTCATATTATTGATGAGTATAAGAGTTCTTTAACCCCGGCTATGGTTGAGGCATTGATATGCACTGAAAATTGGTTGCAGTCTAAACTTTTTGCCAATCTCGTCTACAACCTCCAAGAAAATATTAAGGAGCAAATGTTTCATATGGAATTACAAGAAGGTAATGTTTTTAATTTTTTATCATACATTATATACATAATATATTTAAAATGTATTATAACGTTATATAGAACATCTACATGTAGTCATGTACTTGAGTTACTAATTTTTTTTTTTTTTTGGATTTTATAGAGCTTATAAGATCGCAAGCTTTGACAGTGGAAGCGGTGAGCACCGACATTGGTGTTATGGATGTTTGAAATGTAACTTTTAATGTATATTATTATTCATAATTTGATATTATAGTACTATTAGTATTAGGTTGTAATTTAAACTATAATTATAGTTGTTATAGTTTTAAATTTTTAAGTCTAATTATAGTTTGCAAAATTATAAATTTGTAATTGTTTTAGTTAGACAAGTTGAAGTTGATAGAATGGTATTATTGTCTAGTATTATTATTAACTTGATTTAGTGATGAATGCCATAAAATAAGCATGATTGACTTAATTATATATATATAAAGTGTGTGTGTATTGAAAAATTTGCTAAACATATTATATTTATTTGTAATTATAAATTTATAATGATATAATAGAAATTAGAAAGATTGTAACACCCCTTTAGCTCAATTAAAAATATGAATTGGATTTATTTGTTTGTGTTTGTGTTTGATGTGTAACCTTATGAATTTGGTTTATTTGCTCAATTTTTTATATGAATTGAGTTTGTTCATTTGCAACGTGGCTTAAAGAAAATAGTTATTGTACATTTCTTCAATCTTTCTCTAGAGAATCGGCGCTTGAACTTGGAGTTCAAGAATTTAAATTTAGAACTTGTCAAAGTGCTTGCATGGAGCTATGGAGGAACCAAGGTGGAGGAACCAATGAAGCTTATTTAGTTTTAATGTTTGAACTTTGAACTTTGTGATTTGTGTTTCTGAACAATTTAATTATGTTTAAATTTTGTGACTTTGTGAGTTTGTGTTTCAAACTTTCAAAGACTAATATTTGGAAATTGTGCTTTGGACTTTGTAAGTTTGTATTAATTTTAACTTTTGTTAAGTTTGGACTTTGTTGGTTGAGCAAATAATCATCCTAATCCTACCCTCCAAGCCAATAGGCAAATAATCTTATCCTAGCATTTTAATTTTATTCATTTGATTTAATAGCATTTTCTTTTCTTTTTTTTTTAGTTGAAAATTAGTAAAAATGACTACAATTAAGAAAAATGTCTTAAAACCACCTTAAAAACTACAAAAAATAGGAAAAAAAAGCGCTCAAAATATTGACCCGATTTCAACCAACTCGAACTGACCTAATTTGACCCGAACTGACTCGATTAGACCCGAAATGACCCGAACTCAATCCGACCTGTTTTAAATTCAACCTGATCCAACCCAAACTTAACCCGAATTATTGACCCGACCCGATCCGACCCGAATATCAATAATTCGGGTTAAGTTTGGATTGATATTCTTGAACAACCGAAACCCGTCGGGTTGACCCAACTTCGAACCGGTTTGCCCACCCCTAGTGTCAATAAAACCTTTACAATATGAGATAATCTCTCACCCCTTTCCCAAGGTTTTCCCACGTTTACATCACTCAAATTTGAAGATTACATAGATTTTCCCTTACGCAGTGTATGTGTTTACAAATGAAAGTTCAAAGTGTGATTTGATAAAGGAATAAACAAATTTGAGCTCAGAACAGATTGAATAAGCAATGATAAACTTGATGATAATCGTTGAACACATTTATAAATTGTATTTGATGAAGCCTTTTATATATGAAGAAGAAAATTGGTGGTTGTTGATTTTCTAAAAATTATTGGATCGCCGTTAACCTAAGCAGATTTACTATTCTGACTTGTGGTAAGTAACTGTTATGCTAAAATTGAATTATTGAATCACCATGTGAAATTATCGATATACCATTTAATTCCAGAGAGTTCACTGATTAAAGTGGCTTGTTGTTTTCGCATAATGGTTTGCTATTTAATTCCAGAAGCTCACCTGTTTGAAGTTAGTTTACCTTCTGCGAGTAATGGTTTGTCATTTTTAGATAAATTCATTTTTAGAATTTATCAGTCGCCTTTAAATCTTCTAATAAGCAGTTAGCATTAATTTCTAAACTATTAATAACTCAACCATATGTTATTAGTTTGTTGTTTTAAACTTAATGGTTATCAATTAGTTTCGAACCAATCTTGTCCAGAATTATTGACCTAAGAAATTTGATCAATTTAAAGACTCCATCATTTTTAATCTTATTTGTTATCATCAAAATCAATGTTATAAGAATGTTTATGTCAACAATGGCAGGTGCGACCATGTGAGGCTTTGTGTGTGTGTATGTAAGTGTGCGTGGTTGTGGGTTTGGTTTTTTATTTTTTTTCCTTAATCTGATTGGATTGTCGGATCAGATCGGGTTTGAGCTGATCCATATACAATCCGATCGGATTAACAAAAGATCATCTGATCTAACTTGTCCTTCAATCCGCATTTGATCTAAACCCGAAATATTCGAATCTGATAGGGTTATTTGCTCACCTTTAGACTATAGATGTTTATAATGATGGTTTATAAATAATAAAGGTCATCTTTGTCATTACAGTATAATGTTGTTTTTTCATGTAACTGTCATCTTTGATGTTATTAAAAAAATAAAAATTTTAAAACTAATTCAAACGCTATTTAATTGTCATTTTGTATCGAATATACATTTATAATTACTTTTGTACAAACCATATCATATACAAGATATTGCTTTGTAAAAACCTTAGATAATCCTTCATCTTCAACAAAATATTAGCCATTACAGTAAAATTATCATAAATACTCTTCAGTATCTGACAAAATCCACTACTAACTAACAAAGTTCTCATAGTCTAATATAAAGAGCTTTCACAATCTTTCATCTTCAACAAAATATTAGCTCTCCCACATGTACTCTAGCTACCACATTTAAATTCTCATCAAGTCTTCATGCAATATTTTCAAGCAAATCATCATCCTTTAGGAACCTGACATTTTTGCAAAGTAACAAAAAAATAAGTATGTCAAACTCATTTTTGTTGCAAGTCATATTAAATCATGATAAGTTAGAGAACAAAATGCTATTATATATTTATAGACTAGCCTTAAATTATCAATCAATTAATTTTCATATGTAGCAGCAAGTTGCCATGTATATATCTAGCCCACTCCCATCTAACCTCATCAATCTCTCCTTGAGCATAGCTTTGTGTCTTTAAAAACTATGAAGTGAAAAATATATAAATTACCTAGTTGTAAAAACATAAATGAATATTTAATAAAAATTGCCAATATCTTTTCTAGAATAAAGACATAGTATTAGACATAATGTCTCATATAATATCTACAATGCTCAACATTTTTAGGTTGATGAGGACACCACAAAAGAGAAAGTAATAGATTTAAGTTATACAATGAGCAAATTCATGTAACAACGAATTAAAAATCTTATATAAAACTATTATGAATTTCAATTTAAGACTCATGTTCCTTACTTGCTACGATTAATTTTTTCATGTGCCGTGCTAAACATTCTCAACGAACTTAATTTCAAAATTGAAAACCACATATTAGTAACTAATATAAGAAAATACAAGTAAGCAAGCACAATTTCATAACTTACTAATTAAGAAGCTCTTTTAAGATTTTATCAATAAAAAAGTCTAGTACTTCACATTCCGAAAATACCGGCTAAGCAACCCAAGAGGGGAGTGAATTGAATTTCTAAAAATTATAAAGTATTTTAAATAAAAAATTTAATGCAAAGATAGAACAAATAAAAACTAAATAACAACAATAAAAATGTAAAGAGAAAAGAGAGAGAAAGAATCAAACACGAGATTTTTATATGGTTTGGCAACCTACGCCTATATCCATGCCTCCAAGCTCATCGGACTTGAGGATTTCACTGACCAAGCCTTACACCTTAAGGCTTCAAATTTTTTTACAATTGACTTACAATGTGTCAATCAACCTTTATAACAAGAGGTTATCCCAAACTTCTTAACTCAAATGTTTCCCTCACTCTCAAACACTCAATTTGATATTGAAATGAAAATTACACAAAATTTTTCTTCATACAATGTAGGTGTTTACAAAGTATGATCTAAAAAGTTTTAAGCACAAGAGATGTTTAATGCACAACAACAAGCTCAATGATGATTGCAGAATCAACACTAATTTGAATTTGATAGAGCCTTTTTATAGTTGGAGAAGAAAACTAATTGTTGTTGACTTTCTAGGCATAATCAGATCACCGCTAACCTCTGTCGAATTGTCGTTTTGACTTTATGCAAGTAATCGTTATGCTAAAATTTGAATAGTTAGTTTACCATTTGAAGTTGTTGGTTTACCGTTAAATTCTAAAAACTAATTTGCTCAAGGTTGGCTTACCGTTTGGAGTTGTCGATTTTCCGTTTAATTCCAGAAATCTGCAAGAAATAATTGGCTACCCGTTTGTGCTAAATGGTTCACTGTTTTTAGCTAAATTACTCTCTGAAATTTATCAATTAACTGTTTTCTAATAAACAGTTCACCGTTTTCTCATAAAGAGTTCACCGTTATCTTTCAGAATCAGAACTAAGTGTTATCTTTATAAAATCGGTTTGCCGTTTCAAGATTAACAATTATCCGTTTTTGTCCAGATTCTTAAACGGTTAGCCGATTAATCAAATTGTTGCATAACGGTAACTTCCACAAGATCAAATGACGATCCAATAACCTCCAGAGTCTACAACAACTAGTTTTCTTCTCTAACTATAAAAGGCTCTATCAAATTCAATTTAGAGTGATTCTATAATTGTCATTAAGCTTGTTTTTAAGCTTGTTTTTGCATATCAAACTGTCTTGAGTATAAATTTGTTTACTCTTTCATCAAATCACACATTGAGTTTTCATTTTTAAACACATACATTGTGTGAGTGAGAATTTGTGTAATATTCACTTTTACATCAAAATGGAGTGATTGATAATGTGGGAATCACTTGGGAAAAGAGGTGTGGAATCATCTTAAATTGTAAAAGTTTATTGACACTTTAGAAGTTAATTGTAGTCTTATTGAAGTCTTGGGGTTGTAAGGCTTGAATAGTGGAATCCTCAAACTTAGTGAGGCTGGAGGTGTGGATATAGTCAGGTTTTGCCGAACCATGTAAAAATCTCATGCTCGATTCTCTTCCTTTCTCGCTTTAAATTTTTTTATTGTTATTTAATTGCTATTGATTTGGTTATATTAGAAATTTACATGTTTTTTTTATATTAGAATGTTAATTGACTATATGTAGTTCCATCTTTAAAAAGTTCAGAAGCAAATACTTTTTTTCTTTCAATAATTATACATATGCGGCTACCCTATAGTCTATAGAGGAGTATTGGCAATATTTAACTAGAACCAAAATCTCCATATATGCCAATTTCTCCAATGTTTAGAAACAATTGTTTCCTTGATTTTAGGCCACCATCCTTTAGTAATGAGCATTTCCATAATTACAGTTGTTGAATGGATCTATTAAAGGTAGGACACGTCCTTTTTAACTTCAATATTTTCTTTTGGTTGACCTAAATTCTCATGCAATCAGATTGTTTTGGTATACCTTGTTTTGGTCGGATTAATAGACTTCTAGGTCGGACTTGTTAAGCTAATTTATCTTAATAACACTGTAAATTCTAGGCCAGCTTAAGTTGATTATTCTCTTCAGTGACATTAGAAAAATCCAGCCCCAAACAACCGTCGATGAATGAATATCGGCATCCAGATGATTGCGAATCGATTTTCAGAAAACACATAACATTAACCAGAAAAATTGAAAAAAGCTGCAGCTCCATAATCATGCGATCCGGAACCTTCATCATCGGTTTATAGTCCGAAAAATTTTCTAATTATATCACAAAAAGGTTGTTTGGTCCCCAAAACTCAGCGTATTGGCAGGGATGGCAAAATCCTTTGCGAGTCGGGTTTAGCGCTTTCGGATGATAATTTTGTATTTGATCAGGATATAAACGATTTTTGGCTCTACGGTGTCTGCAGGTTTCAGAATGGTTTAAAACCCGGATAACTAAATGAACTAAAAAACATAAACCTCTTTCAGGTTATGAAAATTCCAGAAAGAGTTCAAATCGCAAGCACTGATGAATTGAAGGATTATAGATTCTTTACAATTGAGACAACTTGAATATAAATGAATTGAAATGAATCATGATTTAGAGATAAAAGCTGACCCACATATGTTAATATCACCTCAGAGCACTATTAATTCCCAAGAAGCATGTATGTTGATGATGTAATCAAAGATGAATGGTGAATCATGGATGGCGACGCGACGATTTGATGAAGACGAACGGTGGCGCGACGATTTGATGAAGAAGAACGACGACGGGATGAATTGAATATTGAGGATGATGATGAGCTGTTGATGATGATGCTTGGGGATTACTTGAATATTGACAAGGATGATGACAAATTGACGAATGAATTTAGGCTTTGTGGCGTGAAGATTGAAGAAGGTGAGAGAAGAGGAGAAATGGGGCTGTTGCGGCTGCTAGGGGTGAAGCGAAATCGGGTTTTTGGGTTGAGCAATTGACCCAATATGTTTGGGTTGGATCGGGTTGGATTTAAAATAGGATTGAAATTTGGGGATTTCGAATTCGATTCCGATTGATTGTTTTCGATTGATTTAAATTTCGGTTATTAAATCGAAAGATCGATCAACGAATTCCTCGATAAGTTTTAAATTTCAAACCGATCGGTTTCGATATCCACGAACCGAAATTTCTCAGGGTTGGATCCGAATACTGTAGCAGTTTGTTTGGTTTTTTTTTTTGGTTTATACTTAGATTTAATAAAATTAATTATTTAATAAATTTTTAAAATAAAGAAAAGGATTTATCAGATTTAAACTTCGGATCCGAACCTAGATATGTCCAGGTTTATAAAATGAATTTCGGATCCGCATCATTTTTATCTGCGGACCGAGTTTAACCCGCACCAGATAATCCGAGTTCATCCGGGTCCGCGTTATTTTGCCACCCCTACGTGTGGCTGAGGCGAAATTCACTGTAAGTATAATTGTTTAATCGTCATCTCAAACGTCATTCCATGAAGGTGAAATCCCTATTTAAACCTTCGACTCCTTATGCACTTCCGTACTTTAAAAAAAAAAAAAAAAAAAAACAGGGATATGGAGCAGGAGCAGCACCAGCAACACCAACCCCACTTTTTACTAGTAACATTTCCAGCACAAGGCCACATAAACCCAGCCCTCCAACTCGCCAGGCGTCTTATACGCATTGGCACACGTGTTACCTTCGCCACCACCATCTTCGCCTACCGCCGCATGGCCAATAGTCCCACACCCGAAGACGGCTTGTCGTTTGCCAGCTTCTCCGATGGATACGACGACGGTTTCAATTCCAAACAAATTGATCCGAGGCGCTACGTCTCGGAGTTCAAGCGTCGTAGCTCCGAAGCCCTAACTGAGCTCATCACGGGCAGTGAAAACCAGGGTGCTCAACCGTTTACTTGCTTGGTTTACAGTCTACTCCTCCCTTGGACTGCTGAAGTGGCGCGTGCATATCATCTCCCTTCGGCGCTCCTTTGGATTCAACCAGCCCTCGTTTTCGACGTTTATTACTATTATTTCTATGGATATGGCGATCTAATTGAAGAGAAGGTTAATGATTTGATAGAGTTACCGGGACTGCCGCCACTCACCGGCTGTGATCTTCCTTCTTTCATGGATCCCAGAAAGTCAAATGATGCTTACTCTTTCATATTACCTTATTTTAAAGAACAAATGGAGGCAATTGTCGAAGAAACCGATCCAAAAATTCTTGTCAACACGTTCGATGCATTAGAGGCTGAGACATTAAGAGCCATCGATAAGTTCAATATGATCGCAATCGGACCGTTAGTTGCATCAGCGTTGTTGGACGGAAAAGAGCTGTACGGAGGCGATCTTTGCAAGAATAGTTCAAAAGAGTATTATATGGAATGGCTAAGCTCGAAGCCCAAATCATCTGTTATCTACGTGGCGTTCGGAACCATATGCGTTCTGGAGAAGCGTCAAGTGGAGGAAATTGCACGCGGGTTGTTAGATAGTGGTCATCCATTCTTGTGGATCATTAGAGAACACGAAAATAAAGATAAAGATAAAGGTGAAGATGACGTGGTGATGAAGTACAAAGAAGAGCTGAATGAGAAGGGAATGATAGTGCCGTGGTGTTCACAAGTGGAGGTTCTGTCACATGAAGCGGTGGGGTGTTTTGTAACGCACTGTGGGTGGAATTCGAGCTTAGAAAGCCTGGTATGTGGCGTGCCTGTGGTGGCATTTCCTCAATGGACAGACCAAGGGACAAACGCTAAAATTATTGTGGACTTCTGCAAAACTGGAGTGAGAGTGAAGGCTAATGAAGAGGGGATTCTAGAAAGTGATGAGATTAAGAGGTGTTTGGAGTTGGTGATGGGAGAAGGAGATGAATTTAGAGGAAATTCTTTGAAATGGAAGGATCTGGCCAGAGAAGCTGCCAAACAAGGTGGGTCCTCATATAAGAATCTCAAGGCTTTTGTTGATGACTTTAGCACCAGCAAGTAGACTTATTATCTTCTTTAATTTTTATTTTTTGTTTGTTTCGGTTGTCTAGGACTATGACATGATTACTTCAAACATGTACCGATGTTTTTATTATTGTTGTTATCATTTTCGTTATGGACAGACCATTATACATATGGAATAATGAAAGTGAGCTAGCTCTACAATTTCAGTCAGCAAGTACATGAAATCGGTGGGATCAGTACTGTAGTCTAGGTTGGTAACGGGACCGTGCGGCCGGCCTTTGCGGGTCTTGATCCTGTCCTAAACAGTAAATTTGGACAAAATTATATTTCGATCTCATCCCGATTGGGATCTCGAATCTAATTAAATCTCGAATTATCTTAGATGATAAGAGTTTTTTTATTATACGTTGAAAGATTCTACATCAAATACTATGTCATACGCTTACAACCAGCATAATATGTATATATTATTTATTAAATTACTTTATTATACATAGATGACTAACATATTAGATATAAGTAATTTTTTAAACCGACTTGTTATATATTTTGAAAATCTAGTTATAACATTTTGCAATCCTTTTTAAGATTTTCAAATGCCCTAAATCTAAGCCTGAATAATAAATTGAAATGAAAGTGATGCTATATATATATATATATATATAAGCACACACACTCTTATGTATAGTCGTGTACAAACTACAAAGAAATGTAGTCAATTTTTGTTTTTCTTATAGGAATGAAATACAGTTGGGAAAAAGAGATTTTCCAGCCATTACAATCAAGTCATCAAAAATAACAAAAATAAGGGTATAATTTTTCTAATGGCAAAAAAATTATTAAAAATAGCTTCAAATTCGGTATATGAAACTGTATCATCGTTAACATTTGTAATCACACTAATTCTTTTATTGATTATTTTAAACCTTTTAATTTACATAGTCATAAATACAGTATTAGTTGGATAAAAATATGTAATTCAATTGTGTTATGGAAGTGGCTAGTATGAAAATCATCTAGCATTGGATCATCTTTCACTGTAACAAAGCTAAAGTTATAACACAAAGCTGCCTTTGAGTACTCATGATTTGTGTGTAAAGGCCTTTTCATTTATGTAAGATCCCTTATATCAATTAAGCCGAATTTGACAAAGATCAATTAAATTGATTACGATTTACGAAAGAATTAAATAAAAGAAAAGACATAGGCGATTTGGAGCTTTTTAGTTGTATTTTTTGTCCAATGTTATTTGCAACATCTTACCATCAAACAAGGCAGAAAATATCGCGTCCCTACCTACCCCATTTAATTGGTAATCTTCTTTTTAAATATTATTTGGTTTGAAAATTACCCAATTTAAAAGATAATCCAGTTCTCTTCTCACTTATATAAATGAAATTCAAACTTTAAACGTTTTCATTTCAACACAAGTTTATCACCACTGATTAGGTGGTACCCACCATTTCTTTAAGTGATCTATATAAATTATCGTATATACACGCCGCGCTTATACACACATATATATATGTATGTATCCAGAATCCTAAATTTGTCATTCACATAGTTTAATAGTATAATAATATAATTTAACAGCAAATATTATTATACTATAATTTAATAATTTTCCATCCTGAACCTTCTTATATATATTATCTTTAATAAATTGGAAGCAAGACCTCTATACGTAACAATCTTACTGATAATCATCTGTTGTATATGTTTCGTTATCAATCTATTCAGTTTTAGGTTACTGAAAATTTGTAGGCCAAACCCAATTAAACAAGTAAGTAGACAAAGTAATGTTAAACATTATAAATTATGTTCTAAAATTTAATGTATCGTTATGTCATTTATTTATTTTTAAGTGAATATTGTACCAGAATAATGTAATAAAATCACTTGAAAATTTTAAAATTTATCATTCTCTCAATGAGTGATACATCACTAAATACTGCATAATTTTAAAAATAAAAAATTATATCATTTAAAATAAAATTCTGAAATAAAATTTAAAATATTTGTTTTCTTCAAATAACTCTTGTTGATGCTAATTTCTAACCAACTAGAAATAAATAATAGGACCATATAATAAGCGAGATATAGAATTTACATAATTAAGCTCTTGGCCTATCATCCGCCAGGTATAGAAAGAGTAATTTTCATTATTAAATAAGAATTACAATGAATTTCTTTTGGTCTAATTATTTGCTCATATTCTCTGTGCATCAAGAATTCTCTATTTGCTCAATAATTTTTTAATTTACATAATTAAAATTAAAATTAATAAAAATTACGATGTACATAATTAGAATATTAATAATTATTATAAATCTACAAATATAATAAAATAAATGTTTATTCACCAAATATATTTTATTAACTTTGTAATTAAAACTATAATTTTTAAATAAAGGTGAAATTATAATTTGAAACTATTTACCTCAATTGAGTACATAAGTGAAATACATAAATTAATTTTGATCCATTTTCATCCTTCGGAATTTCAATGTAAGTAAGCCTACTTTTAATACTCCTTTCCTTTCATCTCCCAATTCCCAGGATTACCGATCGTGAAATTCCTCCGTCAAAATAGCAACAATAGCTTAATGTAATAATGTAACCCCTGCTTATATGTCGATTGAAAATATCGGTGTAATGATCTGCATATAATAGTTATAAATATTTGTATGTCTGATTAATATAATGTGTAATAAAGTATTAAAAAAGAAGCACTTAAAAGCGAGTTAATGGAGATAATTTATTTTATCTTTTAAAGATAGTTAATTCAAAGGGAATTGGCGCTAAGTTCACAGGGACTATAACTTGCTCTGATTTAACAAAAAAAATATACTAATGATTCACCTGGTTCATTTATTGTACTTATTTTTGGAATTTTTTTTTGGAGCTATAAGCTACGGATTCATTGTTGTAATTAAGTTAGGAATGTCTAAGAGTGAAATTATTAGGATCCCTTTAAACTCCTCGTAACCCTTCAAAAATATCCCATTATATATGCCTATGTTTATTCCACAAATAAACCTGTATATTATTTTTCCTCAAGAAACATATAAAAACAAAATTCTTATATTACAAAATTTTATCACCAATTTAATCTGGAGCTCTTGTTAGGTCTATGTGAATAAATTTTTCAATACCAGAATTCACAGCTACGACTTCTTTTATCTTTTAAGTGAACACTTGGGAAATTTATGATGTAATAACCATTAAAGTTTTGATTTTTTCATCTTAACCCCAAAAATATTTATCAGCATTATTGTGCCAAAACAACTTTTTGAGACCAAAATACCCTCCTCATCTCTCTAACCTCCTTTCACTCATCTCTCCCAAATGGAGTCCAACTCCATCATCGCAAGTGACATCAACCTTAAATCGTGGCTCATCTCTCTGACAACCGATCTACGATCTACAACCAATCAACAAAACCTAGGTTAGTCATTTTTTATTTTCATTAATTTAAAATGAGATTTTAGAATAATAATAGTTTATAGCTTGAGAATAATGGTGGTGGTGGTGATGTTGTGGTGTTGGTGGTGTTTGGGAGTAATGACCATTCGATTTTGGAGTGTTGTGAAAGCGAATTTTGGGGTAGGGAGGAGAGGCGGCGTCTTGTAGCCCCCGGCTTATTGTCGCCACCGGGTTTGTAACAATGTAATAATTTTAACGAGTCAATTTTTTTTTTATGTAAATTTAAAGTAATAATTTTATAAATATTACGGATACATGTAATCAGTCAGAATCACGGATGTCAAGTAGGCAAGATGTATTTACCGTTTGCTCGATCACTTTCACTGGTCAATTTTTGAAAATGTAGATATCTTCGATTAAGTAAAAGCCATTGAGGAAAAAATTAAAAAGCGGCAATTGAGTATGTTCGAAAAAGGATATATTTGCATTTCTTGGAGTGTCGAAGTTTTCCATTTAGTAAGGGTAATTTTACACAATCTTTTACTGAGCCAAGGTGCCGTGAAGAAGATAGCGTGAGGATCGGATTATGGTTTTCAAATTGGTGGCATTGATTCACTTGTCAATTGTCGAATGGTGCTTAGTTCTTCCAGACTTTCATTTCTTGATACAATAAAAAAAATGATGAAGGCGAGAGGCTACGATATTATTTTGGTGAATTATTACATGTAAGATTAAGGTGTGTGAACCAATTCGTCATCATGCGATTTAAGGAGTTGAAATTCGAGGAAATGGGCGATATGGATTTACATTAAAAGATTGCGCTTCTGTCGCTTTATTTCTTGAATGTAGTACTAAATCTGAAAATCTTGTCGGAAGCAAATCAATTTCGTTCGCTTGACCCGAGTTGATGATATACGGTACTTCGAAAGGGTCCAAGGGCTCTATTAACCGTGGGAAATGATTGGCGATAAAGAGTCTTGACAATGCCTTGTTAGAAAGGCGAGAAATTTAAGAAGACTCGGTTGAAAATCGGATCATAACATTGAAAATAAAATAACTTTCTGAACCATTACGCCCCGGTTCGGTCGTTTTTTTTGTTTATTAATAAGTTTTTGAGTATTAATATTTGATAGTTGTTTTATTTGATTTTCACTTTTGGTTGTTGTAGGCTTGATTCTGAAACTGCAATCGGAGTTGCATCAATACGGGTCGTCAAAGCGAAGAATAAGATTCCCTCAGCATTCTGTGAAGGCCATGGCGCGTCTTGAAAATCAACTTTCACGGAGGTTTATTTGTTCTTCAAGCGTAATCTCGTCTTAGTCAATATGTATTTTTTTTAACTTTTACTAAATTTAAGTTATGTATACTTACTTAAAATTTTTCAATTGAATGCTTATGGCGGAGGACGTTTTAAACAAACTCTTGAGCCAAATTCAAAAGGAGGTAGCAGAAACTAAGCTCTCGTGAGGGATTATTTGCCTTAGAAAGCATTCCGATCAATTCAGGTTCATAAGGTGGGTATACTCTAAGTACTAAAATTTTTAATCGAAATTTTGACTTTCATTTACTAATTTTAAATGATACTTTATACACCTGACCCTCAATCAACAGCGATAAGTCGATTTGCGGTTCGAGCAATCGTATTTATATGACGATCATGACGACATATAAAACCAATACCGGAAGCGGCGTCATGACACTTTTGAGGATGAGGTGGTCGTTGATGACCACCGGTGACAGAAATGTATAACTCGATGCCTTGGACAGGATTCTGAGGTTATAAATAATATATCGATATTTTCCTTTATAAATTAATAATTTTTATTGTTGTTGAAGTTTTAGTTTTTCTTTTGTAATAGTCGAGGACAAGCGGTTTAATGATTATTGACGTATTTGGATAAGATTGATGTAACGTGTATGAGCAAGTCCAGAATTAAGATTTTAAAAGAAACGTTATTTGACTATTCGACACATTTTCTAAACGTCAAATAAGGATTCTGCCTTGCGCTTCGTGTCACGGTGGTAATTTAAATTGTAATTATGTTAGATTTCTTTTAATTTGATAGTTATTTAATATGTTATTCTTGGTGAATAAGGCCAGGACCCGGATATTTGCCGTGTATCTTGGCGTGGGCGGTAATTTGTCTCGCCCGCGTCATTATATAGTTCTACGGGGATGTTAGTGGGGAGGCGTGCGAGTGTTGGCCGAAGTGCCTTTAGGCGTTAGTAGATTGACCTTCAGCGTACGCTCTTTAGTCGTATGTTTAAAACAGTCCTTACATGATTCCTCCCGTTGAGCGAGGGTGACGTCCGACCTTTACCTCGACCCCCAAATCTGGCGCATCTGATTGACATGGTATCCACCAGTGTGGATGCTAATCCCTTTGAGATGAGGACTTTCTGATACGTTTCTTTGAGTTTGATCGATGATTCCTTTGGTGCTAAGCGAGAGTCCGCCCGGAGAGTCCGGCTTCCCGCGGTCATTCTTTCATACTTTTGAGTGCAACCGATGGGATGGCTGGGCGATGAGGTATTTATATTTTTGAAGTTGTATCTTTGTTATGTTGTGGATTTGTTTGTAATTTTCTTTTAAATCGTAATATTTTTGTTTCTCTACGGCATATTCATTATCGCTTGATTAGCGAAAGCAATGGCGGTATCAAATACCTTCTTTTCAGCGTGTCTACATCACGGCACATTTTTTTAGATAGCGATGCCGATAAAACTTATAAATACGATTTAATTTTTTTAATTATTGCCTTTAAGTTTTTGTTCGTTTATACTTTTCTTGGTTATCTATGTATCGGGTGTTTCTTGAATCGAGTTATAGAATACTTGGGGATTATTGATCGATTCATTGGTGATGACGACCGCTTGAATAGTTATCTTTGTGGGCGACAACACACAATGTCCAGTCAATGATATGTACGCCGATATAGTATATTTGCCATTGCATACTCGTAGCCAATCTGGAATTATTAAACTTTTTTTTTGTTGTATTTCAATTTCATATATAACGAACCATGTTTTTCCAATTTAATATCTGATTTATATCCATATTAACTTGGTAGTAGCGCATTGGGTACTACTTGCAAGAGAGTTGACTTTTGGAAGAATCAAGTCTGAATTTATGACTCATTACTCACATTTAATGACGAAAGTCTGAAGTTAGAGGTAATACTGATTATATATTCCACCGATGGTTGGAATATGTTGGCTACAATATATCCGACCGAGGATTTAGAGTGCGAACCCACGAAGAGATTACTTATGATTAGGCATACAACGAGCGGCTGGCAGTTACTGATTATTTTGTATTGATAGTTACGATGTATTTAATGTTCATTGATCGCTTTAGCAACTAGTCATGTAGTACTTTAGAAAAGAAAGATTGCGGTTGTATATTTAATGGTATTGCTGTAAACCGTTGTAGTAATTTGAATGTTGAAACTTGAATTTTTGTTTTAATTTGCTTCAGTTTATATAATTTTGAACCATTTGTGTTGACAAAATAATTTTTCATTTAATAAACAACTAACTTCAGTCGGTATTGAAGATTCTTACGTAACGATTGTAGCGCAGTTCATGACCGCAGCCCGCATCTACGATTAATGGGATTAACGTCTCGCTTGATAGAGGTATTACGAAACTCTTTTCACGGCTGACGGTGGTGGTGCACCGGCTGGTGGTGTACGCATCTCACAATTTCATACGGAACTTCCCGATGAAATACATCACCCAGCTGGCTCTCTTGGTTGTGTAAGCCATACTGACGATTACCTTAGTGTAAAAATTAGAGCAGATTCGTAGTCCCCAGGTGTATTGAACCGCGCGATTCACGTAAAACATTCAAAGGCGTCAAAATTTGAAACACTTTTCTGCGGTCTGGTTCTCTTTTAGAATCAACCAAACCTTCCTTAAGCCCCGCATAACTGCTTGAAATCGATGGAGGCACCGGCGAACTATCATTCTTTCGTTATGGTTCTCCTGCCATTTTGACTATTTCATTACTTCGTATTTATTCGTAGAAAGTCGTTGATGAGCCGATTTTCCTATCGCCAAAACCATTCTTTGCATTATTGCCTTTGTATGGTAAAACCATATGAGTTCATTATAGAAAATACTTTAAACGGCCCTCGCTTATGGCGGTGCATCGATGGAGATAATTACCAACTTCGGTCTATCGCCAATCGCGTTAACCAACTACATTAATACTTAATTCTGCTTGTCGTTTGTTTACGAATCCGCAGTCGATGACTAACGGATACAATTGGTATTCATCAAAGACATGTTGCCGAACATTAGCCGCGTTATAGTCCGCCCGGATGGTACATGCGACAGCGGGCGAATGTCTCTTGCATAAGACCGCGATGGAAGATCCAGGGTGCTGAGCTAGTGCAATTACCATCTCCGTACTTGCTCGGTGGTGGCTGGCCTCCCTCGTTATTTGTAGTTAGTGCGTGAGTATTTAGGGAAGCGAAGTTGTATGACTACGCGGGTTACCTCGAACTATTTCAAGACCGCTTCTCTCGCCCGATATGCCTGGCGGTATGATGGCGAGCAGCATTCACAATTGCATATACGCTCATGTCATTCGGTATAAATCCTCTTGTGCGAATATATTTTACTGCGATAATATAATGAGCAAGCCCGTCGCCTTGTTGCAATTTATT